>JBBPMU010000184.1:0-42814 GCA_038090475.1 Wakefieldia striispora | reverse complement strand
AAGACAACAACGCCGGCGTGCGTCGAGAATCGTGACTTGTCGGAAAACGTGCGTGAACGGAAGACTTTCGGATCGTGCGTGCGCTTTGGACTGAACTGCTCTGAATTCAATGATGAGAGGGGTTGTACAAAGGAGATTATATACGAAGGAAAAGAGGCTATGAAATGTATAGTAGACGAGCTTATCGATCGAGCTTAGAAACGAGTAAATGGGATGAGTAAGGATGAACGATGAAAAGAAGAATACGCGAAGCGGTGCTGTGTCGCTCGGGCCGATTCGGTGGCCGGACGCGGAGCGATCCTTACACTTCAAACCGCCAGCAGCCACTCTGTCCCTAGATCCGATCTCCCCTGTTGTCTTTGGTCCCAGCCCGACCGTCGCGCCGACTCGACTCTCTTGTTTCTTTGTCCGTTGGTTTCCGAGCGGTGTTTCAGATACTCTACAATGCCGGATGTTCCACTTACCATGGTCATAGCGTAGATATCCACTAGTCGATCCGCACACGTATAAGTAGCCGACCTCGCGCCTGTACACTCTCTAGGTTTGGCATCATCATTCACTCGCTCGCATCGTGTTTCTTTTCGAGTCATCGCTTGTGAGGTCCCTGGCAATAACAACGAAAAAAGATAACATGGAGTTCCCATCCTCGTACATGGTTCCGAGTCGACAGTTATTGGCATTATCAAATCCAATACGAGCTCTCTGTCCGGATCGAGGTTAGCGCTGCCGTTCAGGACGAGCATTGACACGGGAGGGATCGACCTACTTCCTGAATCAAAGCCAACTCTGTAATCCACCAAGCTGTTAGCACACCGACTCAGTAGAATAGCCGCGGAATTAACGTACCCAGATCATCGACGATCTGAACCCCCGCGCTGCACGAATGGGACTGAATCTGGGGGTAACTAGGTCGTCAGCCATCGACTGAACGAGAAACCAGGGTTGGCCGTCTACTTACTCCCTTAGCCACCTAGTTTACCACCTAGTTTGTCAGGACGCTCTACACCAGGCTCAGGGACCTGACAAAGACCGTCCCTGTCAGTAAAATCAAACGTCTTCGAAGACCTGACGCACGGGACTGGCGATAGCAGCAGCAGCAACGGCAAGAACGACAAGGGTAGGAGAGAACTTCAAGACTAGCAGCGAGAAATAGGATGTATTTTGAAGGTGCTTTGAAAATCCCTGGAACATACGGCCTCCTTTTATACTTAATTGGCGGAAGTTTCAAGCAATGATAAACAAGACATGTTGACTTCGGAGATCCTGCCCATGTTGATCTCCACGGGGTACCACGCAAGCGCATGCCGACGTGCGACAATTCGGACAGCCGCGTTTTCGGAGGGTTAAGAAACAGTCCCATGGGAGACGGTCACTGTAACAAGATTTCACGAAAAATGCATAGTACCGTTACGAATTGTAGCTGTGATCGGTGAAGAGGTCAAAGGGGACCGCATACCAGTACTCCCTACCAGTAGGAGTATACCGCTGCCACCACAAATTCGCCCGGGCCAGCTCAAACGTCACAGCAAGCGCATGGACGCACTCTCACGTCGTTTCAAAGTTGCTACTGTGGTGGCGCTGTAACAGGGTTGCTTCGGAAGTATCACCAAAAGATCGCCTACCGGTAGAACGGAATCCATATCTCGTAGGTCAGGATGGCGTTTGCGCCCCCGGCTCAGGCTGATGAAGCGATCGTAGACTGAACGCGTGCTCGTCTCGGTAAATGGAACTCAGGCTTGACCGCGAGTGTGTAGACATGCCGGTCTCCGACAGTCAGTTGTTTCATCGCACCCTCGGAATTTGGGGACTCCAGAAAGATATGTTGTCGCACCACAGTACTCTTACCGGCCACCAGAAATATCAAACAATTTTCCTACTTCTGTCCCAGTCGGCTGGGCCAATTTCGTGGTCCGTGGCCTCCTGTGAAGACCAAGCGTGAAGTTGGGGTGCTACTATGTGGGCCGAGCCGAACGCCTATAAGCTGGATCAGTCTATCAGAGAGCAAAGGGTGACCAAAAATTAGCGACAAGGCCTAACAGGAGAAAAAGAACGGGGATAAACGACACGGCAAACCGGCGAAGAGTTGGAAATGGAGAGAACAGACATGCACCTTTTTGTCTTCGTCCTGAGTGGTGGCTAACCGGAGAGACGTGCAAGCTTCCGTGGAACAGTTGGGGATTGGTCGGCCTCGATCGCCGTATCCTATGCTGACCAACCGTGATCTAGAGAACGCATCACAAACCTGACGTCAAGCATCGTACCCCTCCTTGTGCCGCTCCTTGTACTGCGTGTGTAAGAGACACCCGGATGAACAGTCCGCGCCTGTATCAAGAACAATGCACTCGTCGTTTGACATGCCCCGACGGCGAGGAATGTCGGGACCAGAGCAATCGTGTACAGCTGTGACTGTGCGGGTGCATTCGCGAGGTCATGAAGAAATCGGGATACGGTGGTTCATCACCCCATCGCGCTCGTAGTCGCCCAAAGAGTACGCTTGTGTGCGCTCGAATCAGCCAACCATGGTTCCTCTTCATGAGAAGGGGTGTTAGGATTTACGCCGTGCATGAAAGAGGATGTAATAACTCGAAGGGGTGTACTTCACGCAAATTCTGGTGAGACAACATCTTGACGAAACGACGTAAAAACAAGAGGTGAGCACTGCTTGAACTGGTGACAATAAGGAGTGGGTGCGCACCGACAAAATGACGGAAGAGTCGAGGGTAAATGAAACGAACGACAAGAAGAGATGTCGGTCTGCGCCGAAGAAAGTCATCCACGAGGACCATGACACCACGGGGATCCCAGGTCTAACGAAATGCAGGTAGACGTGCCTGGAGAGATCATGTTCCGTCAGTCCTGGATCCGGGAAGACAACCCGATGGAGGAAGCGAATTGTGTGGTTTGCGATTACGATATCCTGTCAAGATCAAAAGAGTCAAGTGCGAACGACTGCGAGACATGATGAGAATCACGCTAAGTGGAGTTCTAAAAGGAGTTCGGCGAGAGGAACAGTACGACTCACCGGCCCACGGACGCGGTGCGAGGTTGGAACACGAGTCGAGACAGATGATCCTATCAGCCGAATCGTAATGATCGCAGTGGCCAGGGTCGAGGGGGATTCGGGGTGCTAATTGAACGACGCTCTTCTGGTCAATAGCACCCTTCTACGTCTTGTTGTGAGCTACCTCATGGTCGATATCGACGGTAAAGACAAAGTGACGATAAACACTATCGAGGAAAAAACATAGTACCACTGGCACTGCCCTTAACTAAGGGAAAACGTGGCATGAACCATGACGCCAATTGTCGAGTGATGCTTTGGCCACGATTGCGATCAGTGCATGGTCAATTGTTCTCCAGGTCCGTGGCAGCTCTCGTGGAACCACCGACCGAAATTCAACAGCCCGGGCGCGTCCGAGACCATCGACAACCATCGTTAACAAGTCCCAACCAATCTCTGAACAACATTTCAACTCTGTGTACAAGTAGATATCGACATGAGTACAATACGCAGCACGTCTCTCCAGAAGAGTTGAGAACGATAACAAGGAAGAAAGATAACACAGTCCTTTTTCCGCACATGGTGGTCAATACGAGCTCTCTGTCATGATCGAGGTTGGCACTGCCATTCAGGCATGTCCATTCACAAGGGAATGGATCGACGAACGGAAGCCAACTCTAATCTACCAGGTCGTTGGTACATCAACTCAATGGAGTACCCAGGATGCGGAACCAACATACCCAGATCATTAAGGATCCGAACCCCCGAGCTGCCACGAATGGGACTGTGATAACCAGGTCGTTAGCACATCGACTGAATGACCAACCATGATATGTTGTCCACATACTCTGTCATCCAATGCAGGAGGCCTTAGAGCTGGTTCAGGGACCTGACAAAGGCCATTCCATGTCAATGAAATAAATCATCTTCGAAGACCTGACGCACAGGACTGGAGATAGCAGCAGAAACAACGGCAAGTACGACAAGGATGGGAGAGAACTTCATGACCGGCAAGGAGAAATAAGATGTACTTTGGGAGTGCTTTGAAAATCCATGGAATATACAGCCTCCTTTATACTTAATTGACGGGAGTTTCAAGTGATGATGAAACAGGGCATATTGACTTTCGGAGATCCTGCCCATGCTGATCTCCGCGTATGTCGACGTGCGACAAATCGGACGGCCGCATTCCCGGGGGCTAAGAAACAACCCTGTGGGAGGTGGTCACTGTAACGAGATTTCACGAAATATGCGTAGTATCGTTACGAGTTGTGGCCGTGGTCAGTCAAGAGGTCAAGGGGGACCGCATACTAGGACTCCCTTACTGCTAGTGGGAGCGGAAGCGGGACACCACTACCACCACAAGTTCATCCGGGTCGGCTCAAACATCACAGCAAGCGCCTGAATATACCTCTCACGTCGCTCGCCGTCAAACGTGTTCCAAATTGCGACCGTGGAGCGGCGCTGTGATAGGGTTGCTTCAGAAGAATCATTGAAAGTCACCTACCGATAGAATGGAATCCCGTATCTCGTAAATCAAAATGGCGTTCCGTCCCCGGCCGAGGATGGATTTGATGAGGCGACCGTGGTCCGAACTCGTAGCATGTGGGTTGAGTCGAGCACCTACAGGTTGGATTAAGCTATCAGAGAGAAATTGGCAACCGACAAGGCCTACCAAGACAGGAACGGGGACAAACACAGGAAGCGGGTGAAGAGTCGGAAATGGGGACAACAGACATGTACCTTTTCGTATTCGTCCTGAAGCAATGGCTAACTGGAGAGAAAGGGAGTAACTCGTGCGGTAATTAAGTACTAAACGAGTAGGCGATAGCGCTACCAGACTCCAGGGTGAGCTGCTACCTGGGCCTAGTCGTCCGCGGAGGTAGCCTCACGGTCACCTGACGAGTGGTAAAGCGAGCCCTAGGAAGGAGGGCTGGTTGAGCCTGCGCATATATTGAGCAAGGATCTGCGTGTGCGACTGAAAACACACAAGAAGGCGTCACCACGCCATCTTCCCTCCGAAATTGACCAGATCGAAGGGACGTTGTTGAGGGGATACTCGAGGGTGGATCCGATATAGATGTTGTAACATTGGAGGTCTTTTTTGCCTGTGGCCACTGGCCTTCAGTAGTGGGAGGCGTGAGACGACGTCAAACAAGAATGACTGCGAAGCTCGAACCGATCGAAACACGAGCGAGGACGTTAACCCCAACAGCATGAAGCCTGGAGAAAGGAAGCGAACGATGAGTATCTACTCGAATTGCAGCAGGAACTACTTACCATTATGAATCCTAGAACGCCGCACTGGCATACCGGGGCTGCTAGGAGTAGTAAGGCGACACCTCCGTGCTCCTAAACGCGCCTGACCGTACGGCGTTCATCGTCACACTTGTTCCAAACTGCGATTGGAAGGCGGCATTAGGACCAAGGCGCTCTGAGACTCCCAGGACTGGTAGTAAAGCTACTGAATCGGTCGTTCAATGTTCGACCGCGGGAACTACAGCCGCGAACATACCATGTGGTTATTGCTACCCCATCTTACTTGTCACAGGAGTTCCATATCTCGCGGATCGAGACAGCGTCTAAGGTTTGGCAATAACTCGAAATCAATAAATCGAAATTTGAAGCGTGATCATCACGGCTGCTAGTACAGAAGCTCAGTTCTCAGTTTGACGTTCAAGACGCCCCCAGACCCACCGTGGACACGCCAGTTCTCGTATGGCGATTGCTTCCAGTTGGCACTCGTTGCTGCACTGTGCTGTGGTAGCTTGGATCATCGAACATCTTCGGAAACCTCCGAGAAGCGCGAGATACCCCTATGTAGTAAGTATATCACTTGGCACTGTCAGCTCCGGCCATATCTAGCCCACTGTTGATATTGAACTTCCCGTTTCCGAGACGACCTACCCGGAGACATTGGTTCCCGTCAACTAAAATCCTCAACTTCCCACAACCTACTCCAATAGAGTTCGCGACATCACATCAACAGAGTAAATGGAGGGGATGCAATGCGAAGCATCGAATGAGTGAAAAAGTATTATTGGTGAGTACGACGATCAGTTAACTCGGACCCGGGCAACCCCACCCGGGGCTTCTCCATAATGCCCTTGAGCGTTGATATAGCATAGGTAAGAATTACGCCGTACCGCAGTGCCTTCATCCGCAAGCTATGTATCATTCGAAGCCGCTCGCCGTCAGTGCCCACACTGATTGGCACGAGGTAAGGGTACTTCGTCCGAAAAATCAATTGCTTCGAACCTGTTCTCCACGGGGCCAATAAAACTCGGAGTCTGCTTACTCCATCATTACATCAAATGGCTTACGAGCAAAGATAAAATCGATCGACTCAATTGATGCGTTGCCGACCCCAACAACTCCACTCGTATTCACTGAGTGGGAATGCCCGAAGATTCGGGCTTTGCGTTGCTCTGGCACCTCACTCTCTTTTCACTGTCGAGTCCTTTGCCATCCCTCAGACACACCGAGTGACTTCCGTTCGACCAAGCTCTCGGCCCTATACATTTCTTTTCGAAGTTTTCTTCTTCCTGGGTTCCGTCTCAGATAAGTTCATCACAGCATGCGTAGTGAGGTCAGTCGTGCTGGTTCGATGCCCTCCTTATGATGTTTTGAGTCGCACCCAGGATTCTCTCGCAGCCTTCGTAAACACGACATTCGCTGTGCCGACCGAAACATCCTATCTCACGAGGTCATTACGTCTCCTGAAACTATGGGAGGAAATGCGTTGACCGCAACTAACACTAGGTATGTAAGCGTATCACGTCATGGAAGCAACAACAGCCAATCAGGGGCCCAGTGGTCGGGAAACAATATCTACTACCTCGTCACTATCATTACCTTACGAAGCAAGATTAATGGAGCCGTGGTCCTGGCACGGGTGTCAGGAAGCCACTCGACAACCATGCAAGCGAGCGTGTTGCAGAACAGTTCAAACATATTCGAAAATCACCGAACTTGGATGGCCTCATCCAGCCATGGCGCTTTTATGAAACTTGTTCACGGCCCACCAGACCGGTATTTGTCTGAAACGCTCGGAACCTATTGACACCGCTCCCAGGTACAAGCACGACCGTGATACTCTTATGGAACCATTCGCAAAAACGTCGTAGCACATGATATCAGCATTTGAAATACCCAGAAGGGTGAGAGCTTCGTGTCTTGGTAAGTCCAGGTTTCCGTCCTCATCCCTAGTAGGGATGGCCTATGGAAGTTCTAGAATCTAGAATGCCATTTCGACGCATTGTTGTTGGAATACCATTCCGGAGTCAGATACAACTACAATAGTTTCTATGTTTTGCTTTCGTAGATGCTCGTCTTTCCTAGGTACTGGCCCGTCCGACGCAGGCTATCCATGTTCGGATTTTGCAGACTGCGATTGAGAGCCAGGGAAGCGTTTGCATGGAAGAGACAGCACAATTGCACGATTTCAGTTAAGTGTTTATTTACACGACGAAAATTATACAAATGATGCTAGTATGATATATGGGCAAAACGTCCCAGATGGTAGCAGGGTAAGAGAGACTGCATAACCGTGTGCACTTGGAACATATTTCCGCCCAATTTCCAAGTCGCGAGGCTCCCAAATGGCTTGCATGGTGTTACCAACGCCGGAGCTCACTGCGCCTTTTCAGACATCGCTTTACGCGTGATCTTTGAGGTACCGGAGAGAGAAGCAATGATGTCATTGCCAAGGCGCCAAACAATCATGCTTGGGAACACGATCCAGAGCCTATAAGAGAGCATCACCAGATTGACGCACGAGAAGACAGCCGTGTCAGTAAAGACGAACCGAGCACGATCAGAAACCAGGAACGAACACCCACCCGTTTGGCAATACCCATAAGATCAACAAAGTATCCCACGCATTATGTCCGATTGCACACCCGCCGCAGTAATACTCCTGTGCCCAGTAAAGCACCGTCTTGGAAAGCGTCATAGTTGCGGCAGTGAAGCCGATCAGGGGCGCCCCAGACCAGCTGGACACGTGGGCAAGGTAAAGATAGACGAGGTTCAGCGCCGTCTCCACAACATTGAGAAGGGCTGTTATGGAAATGAAAACTCCATAGAGGTAAAATGGTCTGGAAAAAAAAGGCTTACACTGTGCGTTGGTGAAGCCATCGTTTTCCTCGAAGGCTTTAAGGCCATATATCTATTCCGTAATAACGGGATATATTCAATGGATTGATGTTGATGGGATGGGAGAAGTTGGACTCACGTAATCTATGTCCTGGTATAACCCATATGGCTCCCAGATCCAGTGCAGATCTCCACCGACCATCGAACGAGGTCTAAAGGTTGCGGACATGAAGTCAGGCAAAACCGCCTCATGAGTCAACAGCACAAACTTGGACGTACCTCATGAAACAGTACATTGCGTCCCAAATAATGACAGGTGCGGTCAAGAGAAACCACAACGTAACCCAGGTATGAGTCTTAATGGCCATCGCGTACGGTCTGCTTCACAAAGAATGCGGGGAAACGACGTAAAGGAACTCTGAAAAAAAGCCTAGTGAAAGTCGGGGGGACAAACAAGTATAAAAGGGAACCGTTCGAGTGGCGTGATTCACGAAAAAAATATCCATGTGACCCTGTCAACCTGCTGTCAACTACCCGTGCTCAACAAGAACGGTCGCGGTGGGTATCAGCACTAGCAGTTTCGACCGAGTGTCGAACGGGACCCCAACCAAAGGTCGACGAAACCGATGGAGCGATCACTTGACATCTCCGACTGATCGAAGATGTCCTTCTTCCATATGCGGACCCAAAAATTCATTACAGAGTGTATACCACCATTGGGTACAGTTTCCACTTACATACACTCGGCTCGTTCAACATTACACTAGTACTGAGTGTTGTCCGTAACCAACTTGAACGACATGCCATTAAGATCCTGTCGCCTCGAAAATTGGGCTCCTCCAGATATTCGGTTTCAGACTGGAAGCCCAGGGACGTTCTTTCCCATCCATGGAGGACCTTTCAATTAGTCCTCGAGACCCACGCTGCTGCGCGCATCACATGGAACAAGCCTTTACGGATATCTCTCAAGTCCCCGATTTGGTAGTCACGGGGGATTTATGGTTGGTGTGTCCACAATAGGTCTTCTTCCCGCTTCCACCCCCGAGCCTGGGTTCTGTCCAGTTTCAGGTTCACGCTAATCGTGCAGGACGGTACGGGACGGAATCGACATACTTTCTATATAGCCACCTCAGGCTGCACAATTGGTGCAGGCGCTTGATAAATCACCCTTGTCGTCACAACTAACTCAATTCAGGGAGAAGACGCACCGGACTAGCGACAACAGTAGCAAAGGAAAATAAAGGGAGAGGAACGCATGACTAGCATCAAGAAGGGGGCTACAGTTTGGAGCGAAAATTCCTGGAAGATGGGACCCCTGCATGGGAACTTCCCCAAGGGGTCGACTGTTAGCTTTTATAAGGACCTCTCATTGACTATACCGAAGACACAGGTGACGGTTGCATAACGGGTCTTGTCTCTGTGCTGACTTGACTTCTGAGTGCGCTTGCTGGGCTGTCACGTATTGTTGCCTAATGTATGGAAAGCCGCTGTTGTATTTATTGCTTCGCCGATCTCCGTTTGGGGATTGGATTCGGAGGACAGGTGCACCGTTATTCACGTCCTGCCACAGTGGGAACTTGGGCGCCTGTCCACTCGTGACTACTTAATGCTTGAAGCTTGTTGGGACGAGGGAGCTACTAGCAAACAAGGTAGGACTCATGAACGGCAAATGCGCTCATACAACTTTATACTTTTCCGCGATGCTCGACAGTAGGCACTGTGCCTCAGGGGCTGGATCAGCAAATCACATTCACTTGAGCTCTGATTATAAATGCTTATCTATGACTCTCATACTCTTGCCATGTTCGGTGGCCAATGTCGCAGGCCAACCCCAGCCTGGGATGAATCTAATACGTATCTTATTGATCGGAGGGCATCGGAAACTGCAAGGTTCGCAATCACTTACTGTTTTATGTGCATCGTGCGCCATAGCCTATAACACGTACCGTATCCCCAGTGGCGCGAAAAGTAATAGATATGCCAACACGTGGTACGGGTCCAGTATGTACCGACCTGCCAGTGAATACAGAATCTGGTATTGATCTTCTCAAGGCAGAACTCCGGTTGTGTGGGTATGAAGTTTTGAAGTGTCACCATGAGTGCAGGGGGACATCCGAATCAGAGCAGGTGCCCCGGCTATTTCTGGCAATGCTGCATGGACCCACGCAGCCTAGCTACCATATATCCCACCATCCCAACATCTCCCCGGCCGGCGGTGTCTATGAACCGCGGAGACCTCGTTCTGACTGTTACCATCAATGCCACTGCCTGCGGGGCTATTTTCAATACATTATGGGAATGGGATATTGGTAATAATTTAGTGTACACGCAAACCGGCCAACTTCAAAGCTGTCAATGTGGTTGCCACCCCTAGCGCAAAAGTCACTAGCAGTCTGCTATCGAACGCACACACCGAGACTGGTGCAGCAATAACCACAGGCTCGGCTTCCGTTTGTGGTCGAGGTGCATCACGATCATAGGAATTTTTGATAGGAATAAGTGTTTCGTGCGCTTCCTCCAGACCCGGGAGGCCGTCCAAACTACGGGTATTTTCGGCTGTCCACCATGCTTTGATACCATGAGGTGCCTTTTCTTGGGGTGGCACTCGTGCTTCTGCCCGTTCCAGATTGTCACACCATCGTTCGAGTTGTGAGCGCTGGCCGATGAACTTGTATTGCGGGATGCCAAAACCACAAGACTTATGAGATTTGAAATGAGAGTTAGAGACTGTCGTAGCAGGAACGGGAACCACGTTCTCACAGTAGCAACCTTATGGACGTTGACGACAATTGCTGCGCGTGAACCTGCCTTCCGGCCTGCGGGAGGCACAAGCGTGTTGTATTCCGGCGTGCCGAACTCATATACAGTACCTGCACCACATCGTCGTTTCCGATCATCGGCCCGACGGTAGTAAATGCTCTGGGGTGCCAGACGGGTATATGTCCACACACCTGTTCCCCACATCCTAAGGATCCGCGGCGCGCCTTCAAAGGCGTGAAACATGATCGTAATCCTTCCGTTTCCAGGCTCGCGCATATGCGCAATTGTCTCGACACCTGACAGTTGTCGTCAGTCTCCGAGGGGGGGGTGCTAGAGCACAGAGAACCAGGCATTTCCGCCGAATCGGACTCACCACTACCGGTCATATCTTCGTACCAAACCTGGTTCTTATTCAGAACGTGAAAACTCTCAATGCATCCCTTCGGCGAGAGGTTGACATGCCCGCGGAGTGCGGCAGTTGCCACCCAGAACATCCTCTGCTTGGCAATCCATTCGAGATGCTTATCGGGAATCTCGTCATAGAAGATGGCCATTTGGTAGTGCTGTACGGGTACGGTAGGACCGTAGGAGGATGGGGGAAGATAAGAAGAGAAAGTTCCTGGATAACAAACTACACAGAAAGCCACTGCCACTACTAGTGAGAATAAGCGTTTGTACTAATGGCATCATGATCAGTTTGCATTTACGGCAATGCATATGGCAGCCGGGCGGCTGGAGCAGAGTTTCAGTTCAAATGGGGATCTCGGAATTTTTACTACATCTCATCGACCATTGACACGGCATAGCGCCGAAGTGGCGTAACCGCCGTTTGACGTTTTCTGTTCGTGACTCATTGGCAGGACCGGCGAAGTTTCACTTGGTGATTTCCAGATTCTGCACGGGGGTGACCCGCCATGTTTTGTCATCATTTCCGCAAGCGCCGGAGTACCGTGCCCCGTTCACTTTCCATCCAAGTATTAATGTTCCTCTTTTTATGCTTCCCCACCCGGGTAACGCATTCATCGACACTCGACGTCTCAAAGCTTCAAAGCTTGCAGCGCCCAATTTAAGGTGAGAGACGCGCTCTAGTGTCAGGCTATCCTGGCCGGGTTAATACCGCGTCGGTACTTGCTTCATGCTTCCGTCTGATTACTTCCGTCCAAGCAGGGGAGGCGGCGTTTGCAGTGCTTTTCCACGGCTCTACCTCGCACTGGTTGCGGCACTACTAGACATTCGCAGAGCAGGGGTCTGGGGATCCGTGATGTTAGCATACTCTGGGTACGGCGACGGGAATCAGATCTTCAAAGCAGCGGAAGGGGCAGGCACAAAGGCTCAAAGGCTCAACCATCGCTCACCAGATTTATGTGCTGATGCCACCGGTCCGCATATGTACTGCGTGCGGTGTCATGAGTGACTTCTTAGGTGCACAATCCAACACGTGTCAGTACCTGAGATAACCTATTGGAGTCCCCGCAAGCCAGACTTGTAATCATGACGGAGAGTACCGGACTCCTGTTCGTACGGTATTCCTACCTTGCCAGCGCCCTTGTGAAGGGGTAGTCCGACCTGGAGGCTTAGCCAGTTTGGTAGCCCCAAAGTAATGATTCTTGTCAACTTGAACACCAGTCGTGACACGTGACGCTAGTAAGCACTGGCAAGTTACAAAAAGGAAGGATCTTGGGAAGGATGCTCCGACTCGGAGCCAGCGATACGCCAGATCATAACATCGACTGCCAGTGCACCTCCTCGTCCATTGATTCATTGTCAGGTCCATTCCTACTAGTAACTAGCATAACGAGACGAACCCTGGTTGGGGTCACGTGGTAAATTCACCGTCGTCGACCATCGATCACTGTTCGGAGCACGATGTCGTTGTTTACAATTCATCGCCTGTTCGCTGTCTCCACACTGGATAGTTTTGTCCCGTACTTGCCCACACAATTCTTATATTTTGGTCACGTTGGTCGCCCGTGGCATGGTTGTGACCATGGCCGAGCGGACCGTGCCCAAACGTCGTGGAGAATCTTCTCCCTCAGGCTATAAATACTCCCAGTCGCTACACTCTCAGGTCGATTGGACCGCCATAGCGATGTTGTCTGCATTCCTGGGCGGGCTTACCCTCGCCGCGATGCTCGCGTGGGCCAATCCTTTCGCACTGTCAGTGCAACAGCGTCAATCCACTAGCAATGCTATGTACTCGAAGAACATCACCAACTGCCCAGGTACGTTTGCGCCACAACGTGAAGTCCATCAAATTAAGAAAAATGTGCCATCTTAGGTTATACTCTGGAATCTCTGATCGGGTCACAGTATGGTCTGACCGCACAGCTTTCGCTTGCGGGCACGCCTTGCGACGCGTTTGGCACGGATATTGCAGACCTCACCATCGAAGTGACCTACCAATCCCAGACGACGTGAGTCCATCGAGTATCCGGGGTTCTAATCTTCGTCGAACTGTCTGGTTTTAAGCCTACACGTAAAAATCTATGACACTGCGAATCAGCAATTCATGATCCCCGAGTCTGTCGTTGAACGACCTCCTCCCCCAACGGAATCATTCGCTGGATCATCGGACCTTGTGTTCAACTATGACTCATCACCATTCGCGTTTTGGATCACGCGCCGTTCGGATCCAGATGCAATGCCTATATTTGACACGAGAATTACCTCACTACCTCCGACGCCTATCCCGCCCTTCAACTCCTCGGATCCCAGCACGGCATTCGATGGCTTTCCCCTCGTGTTTGAGGATCAATATCTTCAGGTAAATGAGTTTGTTCTTGACGAATTCTGCGAGTTGACATAAGGCGGAGTAGATTGCCTCAGCATTACCTTACGGGACGAACATCTATGGTTTGGGTGAAGTGATTGCCAGCAGTGGCTTCCGACGTGATATCGGCACGGACGGTGGGTTTGGTACTATTCAGACACTCTGGGCTCGTGATGTCGGGGATCCAATCGACCAGAACATGTAAGACGATGCAATTATCACCAACGCGTAGCTGACACGAGTGTAAAAGGTACGGCTCGCATCCCATCTACCTCGAGCATCGCTTCAATGAGACCACCAACACAACATCGTCATCCGGAGTTTTACTTCTCAGGTAATATAATTAAATTTCTCATCTAGACATATTATAATGATCTGACAGCTCTGCCGGATCCGACATCTTCTTACAAACCCCGCCTAATTCAAAGGTGTCGCTGATCGAGTATCGGCTGGTTGGAGGGGTACTTGACTTTTACTTCTTCTCTGGGCCTACAGATACTGAAGTGATTGCTCAATACGGAGCGATAGTTGGCTATCCCATGTGGCAACCAGCTTGGGGCTTTGGATTCCACTTATGCAGGTAGGCCACTTACATGCACTTTTATTTATGAACAGAAATTGATGGAATGCTACCCGAGGTGGGGATATGTCAACATCAGTGAAGACATAGCGAACATTGCAGCGATGCGCGCTGCTAATATTCCTCTTGAAGGTGTGTTTCATCTTAGGCTTCATAATGACGCTCAGTGAAACGACATACTAGTTCAATGGAATGATATCGATCTCTATCATGCATACCGGGACTTCACAACGGACCCCGTGAGATTTCCTGCCGAAGAAGTCTACCAACTAATCGAGCAATTAGTGAGTAGCCATTTGCCATCGGAATAGACATGGTACAAACGATGAATTCATAGTCTGCAAATCACCAACATTGTGGGGAATTCATTGCATATATGATGCGTAGTACATGCTCAGTGGTCCCATTTCCATAGACATCCCTATTGTCGATGTCGGTCTTGCAGTCACAGTCAATGCGACAGATGTGGTGAGTTAGTTTTGATCGATATACCTAGTCTCATTCCTCATCGGATCGCAAGTACGACCCATTTTCCAATGGAGTCGTGAGGTGCGTCACACGTAGTGCTTCTGTGTTATGTGTCCCCTCACCTTGTGCAGGGATACATTCATCAAAAATCCGGACGGATCACTCTATGTTGGGCAAGTTTGGCCCGGTTACTCGGTAAATTTCGTCTTGCGTCGTGTCTACTCGGGTTGACTGTTTCATGACTCAGGTTTTTCCTGACTGGTTCGCAGAAAATACTCTAGCATGGTGGACGGAGGCCTTGATGAACTGGACTGAGCTCGGGGTCGATTTCTCTGGTATCTGGCTTGATATGAATGAACCGAGTTCATTTTGCAGTTACTCCTGGTAAGCTGGCCTTGTGGGTCGGTTTAAGATTTGAGCTCACTTCGAGGTCAGCGGTACCGGTGCGAATCTCTCGGCGTTGCAGCCATTCAGCGTGATCGGTACCGTCGTAACAGGGTACCCAGAGTGGTGAGTTTTAGCTACACAATTACCACTGCAGGTTTTGATTGTGATTCTCCCGAAGTTACAATGAAACTCTCTGGGGACCTAGCGGCAACATGACGATTAATGGGACGTCAACCAACTCTTGCGTACCTGGAACAACGGAACCACTCTCAAAACGAGGCATCGGCGCTGGAGGGGAATCAAACGCTAACCTTACTTATCCGCCGTACGCCATTCACAATGGTCAGATCGTGTGTTGGTGCATTGACTGGTTGACTAACTTTTGCGCTTGTCTTTTAGGGTACGGTGCACTTTCTGCGAAAACCGTGGCGACCAATGCAACCCACTCTGGTGGTTACGTCGAACTCGATGTGCATAATATGTTTGGGATGATGGAGGAGAAGGCAACACATCTTGCGTTGCAGACGATTCATCAAGGCAAGAGACCCTTCTTGATCAGTCGCTCGACCTTCCCTTCATCCGGCAAGTGGACGGGTCACTGGGTACGTCCATCTATACCCCCGGAAGGTTCGTTTGAAGACTTATCGACTTCCTAGCTCGGAGACAACTACAGTAAATGGCAGTATATGTACTTGAGCATTCAAGGCATTTTGCAATTCCAGATATTCCAGATCCCGATGGTCGGTGCCGACACTTGTGGCTTCAGTGAGTCCTTTTTCATGACGTTAAGATTTATACAACCCAACTCTTCTCAGATGACAACACCGACGAAGAACTATGTAACCGATGGATGCAGCTCTCCGCCTTCACCCCATTCTACAGGAACCACAACACCTACGGTGCTCTCCCCCAGGAGCCCTACCGGTGGGACAGTGTCGCAAATGCATCACGTATTGCTATTGCTGCCAGATACTCGTTACTTCCGTATTGGGTGCGTGTCATGGCAAATTTTGCTGTGGTTCACTTAAATGTGCGATGACAGTACACTCTGTTTGCAAATGCTTCCACTAATGGTCTCCCGCCCGTTCGCGCACTGTTCTATGAGTTCCCCAACGAGTCAGAACTTTTCAACGTGGACAAACAGTGGCTGATTGGAAGTGACATCCTCGTCACTCCTGTGTTGGAACCAGGGGCCACCACGGTTCAAGGTGTGTCTGCGCATTCACCCACACAAAGGCTCCATGACAGACTAACATCGACTGGGTTCCTAGGTATCTTCCCTGGGAGAGGCACTGTCATCTGGCGCGACTGGTGGACCCACGCGGTCGTTGACACCGTTCCTGGTGGGAACACGACCCTGAGTGCTCCCATAAGCCACATCAATGTCCATGTTCGGGACAGCTCTATTTTACTTTTGCACCAGCAACCTGCTTACACGATCTACGAAACACGTCAAGGACCCTATTCGCTCCTCGTATCGTTGAACGCTGCGGGCACGGCGTCGGGGAATGCCTACGTCGACGACGGTGAAAGCTACCCTCCTGGTGCCAACCGCATATTGAACTTTTATGCGAGCGATGGCGAATTGGAGATTCAGAGCAAGGGATATTATGTCGTCGATCAGAAACTTGAGACGATCACAGTCCTCGGCGTACAGCAACAGCCGACGGCGGTGGCACTGGCATCTGAGGAGGTCCAGGGATGGACATATGACGCCGTGAAGGAGGAGTTGGTCGTTTCGAACCTTTCTCTCGAGCTTAATTATGCACAGGCGACGTTGAGCTGGAAGTAGGACAGTAGATAACAAGCACTTGTACTTAGTGTAGTAGTCCAGAAAAGATACTTGGTTGTACGGAACACGTCGCTACTGGCGTCTACAGAACCCCTCAGCAAGCAGTCATGTGTAGTCGGTATCCTTCTCTTGAATGTGCATATAACCTTCTCACATCTGACCCACTGAATCTGATTATGTTCTACCTCGATCACTGTCAATCTCTTGCATGTCTAGATGGACAAGTTATGCGTGACTGGAGCAGTACGTCTTGTCTTCCCTCTGAATATGCTGGAGTGCTAAAGCACGTCAAGACGGAAATGCCTCGATCCTCTTCGTCTCACTCACAGGCTGGGTCACCAATAATTACCGTTCTTTCTTCATACTCGTTCCATCAAAAACCTAGTATTCCACATTGGCACTTCAAAAGCACGTCGCATTGTCAGTGCCTCTACAAACCCATTACATCGAATGACTCGCTAAAAAACACCGGCCTGTATTTTGTATCTACTGAGTTGTGCACGACATTATCAAGTGATTTAGGCAACACTCACAAGTGAAAGGTGAAGCAAGGGGGAGCTGGAGTGGAGACTTGTTTCACGGACACCACGAGTCAATGCTGGTTGGAGGAAACCGCCACTGGAAGACCTCTGCCCCTACTAGTACGGAGGCACGCCTAGGAAAGTTGGGGTGTTGAGTTGCAGGTGGCTCCTTCCTCAAACTGTCACTCCATCTCTCAGTGGTCCTCGTAGCTACGTCTTCTTCCTCTACGAAATGCCGGAGCAGACCAAGGGGCGGCGGTTACATTCAGTTGCCTGTATGCCGGAAAGCTCAGTAAATCGTTCGTGACATTTATGAGCATGCCTCACCAGAGCATCCACCGCATTCGCGCCTTCGTACCGTCACTCGAGACGTGGCATTGCCAATGCTGGAGGCAACCCGAATACCAACCTTAGCGACTCCTTATGCGCTATTTACCGCGGTCGGCTTTTGCATAGCCCCGCTTTGATCCGCAAGTCATTCACCAATCCCTGTTTTCCGAGTTTGTGCTCGAGGCTTGTAGGCATAGTCCCTGTGAATGAAATAACCACAAAAAATGTGTTTCTCGGGTTGGAACAGCTGGCTTACCCCATTTATATCCTTGCAGCTGTGCTCACCCGACGGATAATGGTGGTCATGGCGGAGCGCCGAGCGCCCATCTCTTCGCCCATACTGCGAGAGTTCGAATGCACGTTGAGGCACACAACCCGGGCACAGACTAGCCTCGACCACGTCTCACTTTGAGAGCGTGGTCGCTGAAGGTAGCATAGGCCGGACCGGGCTGGTCTCGATGGCGCAGTCGAGGAAAGGGAGATTATTCAGAAACTACTTTTAGGCTTTACTCTCGTTGTGTACTGCGTTGGCGGCCCGGTGAAACGTTTAACGAACGCAGTCATTCCGATTACCACACCCGGGATGGATGTCGAGAATTCGAGTCGGATGAGAGATGGAATTACCAGGGAGTGCTGGACGAACATGTTACCTCGCAATACAGGTGGTCCAAAAAAATTACTGGTGGAGTGCACAGATGTGACCGATTGATCCCCGCGGTGTGTGATGCCAAGGATCTCACCTTATCCGTTGCCATTCCGGGAGGTTGCAGACAAGAATATCTTCTTGCACCGTCGTAAAAGTGACACTGGTTTGTGCCGAGATCCTAAGTCCTGCCAGCCTGAGTCGCGGCATCGCCATGTGTTGTCAGACGTTCAACGTCAACGGTGTGCCTCGCTGGCAAAGAGTCAAAGACTCGGATCTACGGCGGCATATACATTAAGTACTGCCAGGGCAGGAATCGATGAATTGAATACAGATCTCGCACTGGCAATTTATCAATTGGTTCCTGAACTCGAATCCAAACAGAGACATCACCGATATCTTCCGGGTCACCCGCATAACTTCAAGTTGGGATGTCGGACAGTCCCTCGCAAACCGGCAACGAAACTATCTGAAGTTCGACTTGAACCTGGCCTCTCTCGTCGTGTCAGGTGCATAAAGCAAGACTCTGCGTGAACGGCGAAGCCAGATATTCCTTGGCATTTCAAAGTTTACAAGCGTCCTTTTCGCTAGCGGTCCCTGAGGCCTTTCCGGACCTCGAGGCCTCACCGTCCACACCTTACCCAAGGCTCATTTACGTGCCTACATATGCCGTTTACATAACTTCTGAGCGCTGAAACCCATGCAAGTTCAACGCGGGGAGGGCACCGGCCAACGCGTCGCCTCGATTGCCACCCTCTCCTGCGTCGCTATGGCCGGTTTTCATTGGGTATATTGGGTTTAGCATCGCAAGCGTGTCAAGTTTCTATCTGAATAAATATCCAGAGGCGACAGCACGCAGTAGATCGGCTGTAAAAACGCAACTCAAAATAACCCAAGCTTCCTAAATGTATCCGACCATTTCTTCGGACTCCTCAGAATCTTCTCCTGTTCTGCATTCGATAGATAAAAGGTCCCTGGCATCCTTAGTTCTGGTTCGTCACTCCACGAAATTTGGGACTGCACGCGCCCCACCGGGGGATCTGGCTTGGAGGGAATTGATCCGGTTTTCTTCGCCACGGATTCTACCAACGGACCCGAACTCAGCCCCACCTGACTCGAAGCCTGCGCGCTCGACGAGACGTCACCGTGAACGATGCCCTTCAAGCCGGCATCACTGACTCCAGTCAAGGCACCGTCAGCAGAAGAAGAAGAAACTTCTCCCTTACCATCACCTTCTGTTCTTCCTCGTTCCTCGGGCGCAGTGACCTTGACGTTGGCATTGACTCCCGGGTCGGCGCCTCCGAGGCTTAGCTTCGCCAGTGGCTCTGAAACGTCAGTTGGGCTGCCATCGTGGGAGGTAACAGCGCTGCTGATAACCTCAGCCTCGGAATTAATATGATCTCTGCCCCATCCACCGCTACCAGCGCTCGACGCGCTGGGTGTTCTGGAGTGTCTGCCAAAGCGGTGGAGAGCGCGTGCAGAAGCGATAGCGGAGCGCCACCGCTTCTTGGCATCAAAGTGTTCGCGTAGGCCAGCAGCAACGTCGTGCTCTGTTGAAGCCTCATGTCCTGTCAACCACTAGAGATCCCGTGTTATCAGTGAAATCATGACGTATAAGTTGGAAAATCAAGCTCACGTGATTATTAAGGGCTTCCTGTGCCGTCGGTCGTTGCGTCGGATCCGGATTGAGCAAGAGTTTGATAAAGATTTTAGCTGCACATTAGTCAGGGAGGACTTTCTCGGGTGAGAAATTGTTCGAGGCTCTACCTTCATCAGATATCTTGCACCAATAGCGCTCATGGAATTCGATCCTCGCCTCCGTCGTCTCACGGAGCATTTCTTTCGTGTCTTCTGCTCTGAACGGCGAGTATCCGCACAATAAGACATAAGTGATAACCCTGCGAAGTCGGGGATCAGCTGCAACCCTTGCGCGCCTATTATACAACGCTTACCCCGTCGACCAGATGTCAACAGCCTTGCCATGCCCAGCCTTATTCAGAACTTCAGGTGCGACGTAACCAAAGCTGCCAGCCAGCGAATGCAACCGCTCCTCTTGGGAGTGCAAATGTTTGGCACTGTTAATCCAGCCCTCCGTGAATGGTCTCCTGCAAATGGGGAAAGCGACATACATTCCAAAATCGGCGATGACAACGTCACTGTTCGGGTCCTTTGTGCGGTAGAGAATGTTTTCAGGTCTATGGTGTCAAGTCATAGATCGTAACGAAGAACGTATTGATGAGCCCACTTGAGATCGCGGTGGACGATGCCGTGTTCATGGAGGTACTTCACCCCCGAAAATATAGACCTGGACAGATATGGAGTGAGACCATGGTGTCGCAAGGCGTATCTAAACCGAGACAACGAACCGAATAACAGAAATAGCGTCCTTCTCCGTAAATTTACCCCTCTGCAATATTCGTTCGAACAGCTCGCCACCGGTGGCAAGCTCGAAAGAGAGATAATATTTACTCCTCGACTCGAACCAATCATAAAATTTCACCTGACAAAGACAGGGACAACATGGACAGATCAGCAAACCGGCACTCGAACGAGGGAACGGACAACAACGGACAATATTCGGGTGATCGAGACCCTTCAGGACATCCATCTCGCACCATACGGCTTGTTCGTTTCCTTTGACTTTCTTTTTCGGGATCACCTTGAGAGCGACTTCTTTGGTCGTCACGGCGCGCAGGTTTGGCGAAGAAAATCCCGAGGAAGGGTGCAAGGCTGCACTGAATAAAGGGATTGTCGAGTGGCCTTGGGTTGGTTCGATTGGGCTCGGGGTGGACGATGCAGCGGCACCCTGTCGCGCAATGTCCATCTGGTCTGCTGGGACATGCCAGGTTGCTCTCTAACGATCAAGCACAACAGAAGAAAAAAGGTGTTTGTTCAGAGCGGCGATAGAAGGTGAGAGGAGAGAAGGAACTATCCCCGTGACCCAGGCACTGCAGTCACGGGCCAGCGACTCCACGTCAGATGGGCTACTCACCACGACTTTTCCAAACGTTCCAGTACCGAGCACTTCATGGATTTCGTACAGCTGTTTCTTGACAAAACTGGGCGGCTGAGGCAACAGCGCGTCCTTCAGTGATAGATGCTTCATGTTTTGGTCGGTAGAATGTTGCGAGTTGATTCGACCAGAATGTGGAATCTTCAAAATGTAAGACTAGAATGTCGTCGCGGTACAAGACGGTTGCGTCTCGACGGCCAGTTGAAAGGACGAGAGGAGTGTTATTGTGTCAATCACCTGGTTACACAGCTTCCTGCTGTTATTGGTCACTGCCCGGCGCATATCTTATCAGATAAGGGCTATCCACGCGACACACTGGCACCGAGACATGCAAAATCAAAGATACATTACAAACGATGCAAAGTGTCGCCACCTGTACAACGGAACAGAGCAATCATACAAGTCGCAAGAGAATCCACATCGAATGATTTGCCTGTTGAAGCTTATAACTAACCAATCAGTACCGTCGCTCCCAATTGTCGGTTCCTGCTTTCACTGCTCCTCCTGATGTCGAGGATGACGTAGTGGTCGGCAAAGCAGTAATTGGGCCGGTCTCAGTAGTATGAGCTGCAACAGACGTCGCGGAGGCATACCTGTTTTCATTTAGTCAGTGTCTCATATGAGTCCAAGAGTGTCACTTACGCTGCGCTGGCGAGTGCAGAATCTGCATTGGTGTCAAGCATCACACCGCTGATGATGTGAATGACGCCGTTTGATGTCAACACATTCTTCCTTACAATCCGAACTTCATTAGATCCTCCGACTGACATAAATTCGCCTGTAGAGTTGGTGAAGAAAGAGCAATTCTGACCAGCTGCTGATACAAGCGTGGTCTGATTGGACAATTCGGTTGAGTAGAATGACGTTCCGTTAATGAACTGTTTGATATGATTATCGACTAGGCATTGCTATGTGAAGGAGAGAAACGGACGTGATTGGTTGCAATGTTTTGAAGCGCTGTCGTGTTCCTCGAAAGATTAGCGAGAGAGCTCTGTGCCGCTCGTATACCAGCATTGTTCGGTGCGAAGAGAGTGATGCCGCGGGCCGAACTTAACCGATTGAGGAGCGAAGTGCCATTTACGCTCGTAGATTGCAGAAAATCCGCAAGGGATGTAAGTTCGTACGATGGATTTTTCAAAATACTTGTAATATTAGGTGGGGGGATCAGCACATGGTCGACAGTTAAAATTGCGGTGTCCTGGTAGGTTGTCGCGTTCACGACTGTAACATTCGACCTGGCACAAAAGGGGTCAGAGGGTGTCAGCCTGAGGGGGATGCAATACAGCTAACCCTCCGTTCGGAACAAAGAAAGACCCATTGTTCGACTTGGACCATACAAGAACCTGGGACTGGTTTCCTTCGAGTGTGACGAGGTTCGAAGCGTTAAGTAGGGTGCGTCCGATCGTCACGTTGGGATACGTTCCTGTCTGGTTAACGAAATTGGCCGGGATGATGTGGTACGAGATGAGATCTGCTAATGCAGTTTCATTGTTCAAGATAGCAGGGCTGGCACTAGAAACTGGAAGCATGGTAAGAAGAACGTCGCACCATCATGATCAAGAGTGGCACACAAGCGCTGTCTGTGGGAGCAAAGATGGTCGTGTTTCCTTGCGATAGCTCAGTGAGTACATGTTGGCCGGTACTGGTACTATTTAATGACACTGTGGCGTTGACGAATCGATGCAGATTACTTGCATTGAGCGCCTGCAAGAGACCAGTGAGATTTTGGTTAGAGATCGCGAGGACGGCGGGAATGAAGGTGAAGGCTGCGAGGGATCCGGCAAACATGGTGAGCGGGTGTCAAGTGCTCGCAAAATGTGAAAGAGGGGTTTTCTGACCACCCGCAGGCTCTATAATATGACGCAATGCGCAGCGCGGGTCCACAAACCAAGTGATCGAGGTTGGTCACCACCGCGCCATTTTCGTCCAGTTCCATTGTATGACTTGACGTGGTATCATAACGGATCCTATTACCCAGATCAAGTTCGAGAATGTATCTATTACCGGTGGTACTTCTCCGCGTTCTTGTTCCAACCTGCACGATCCAGCAGAAATAATCTGAGAATGTCAAACTCGTACGAAATGATGGGTCTCCTTACCTGGTGTTGCGGGAAGCGGCCAGAATCGGCATTTGCCGGCGTAGTCCATTTCCTGCCACGGAAGACTTTTGTCTCTAATACCACATATCAAGCTCAAGCAAAAGCCTCAGACCGTCGTCGTAACATTCAATGGCACGCCGCGCACCCCCTCAAAACGCAACCATGTTTGGCATACCTCAGCCACGACGCGCTTTAAATGACCCCAACGAATCCATGTTTTCCCGCTTCATCCGGGAGGAGGTCTTTGCGCCAGAAAAGCTTATGGGGAACGTCAACATATTCACGGCAGTGGGTGTATTTGCCGCCGGAGTCTTTGTGGCCAGGACATGGGGTGACCTCCTTGTGCCTGCGTAACTAGGCGCAGGGGGTTATGTCAGGTGGTGCGGGCCGAACCTCCCTGGAACGATGGTTTACAGTGAGTGCCATATCTTCCTCTCTATGCGCGAGCATTTCCGACCCAACCCCACATAGATTCTTCTGTGCTTTTGTAGTTTCACCGTGCAGTCGCCCTTCTCCACGCAGAACATATAGCCATGTCCCCACTGTAATGTTATCCTCAGTCATATTAATAGACAGGACGACAAGCACTAATACGTCGTGAAAACTCGTCGTGGCTGTTCTTCGTACATCTTTGATTCCTCCGTTTTGATTTCGACGGCCAGTGTTAAATAGCGCCGAAGCTATGATTTTTTTTCAGCTCGTAGTCAAGGATGCGAATACTGCCGGTGTGAGGTCGCGTATCGACTGGTGCTGGTGTCCTGCTGGGTTCAGCAGCATGCGGTTACCAGCTCGCCGACCCAACAAATGTTGAGATGTTTCCGAACCGCTGGCACCTGACCGCATCGGTAACTTGCGATCAGACGTGCCGTAGCGATTGAATTGCTTATTTTCAGTGACACATTCGGTCGGGAATAAGGTGCGTCTGGCCTCTGTTATCCTCCAATCTTCGAACCTTGTTCCAGAATACTACTGTCGCCGAATACACTTTCTAGCGAACTCTAATGCTGACCACGCGGCTACTACGTGTCACATGCGTTATCTTGAAAGTATTACATAGCCCGAACAAATCGTACGGATCATGTCAACGCCCTCTGTCAATTGCCTGTCTCACGGTGTAGCCAGCGCGCAAAACGACAACCAAAAATCAATTCACCGGGCCCCCTCGTTGTGCTAGCTTTAGGGATGCTGACTCAATGACTAAATTGCTTCCAACCGAGAAGCTACATGATTGTATTCACTGTGACCCTTGTATTTCCTCCTTCTTTCTCGCTGACCAACCAAGGGACGAAACGGGTGTTTGGTTTCTTCTAAAAGACGCGCGCGCGCCCGAGCGGATGTGGTTACGGCCCCGTCTTCCTCCCACACTAAACTCCACGCGCTCCCAACTTGTCAACATCTAACCGCAGAGCGATCTCCCGGCACGACAGTCAACGAAAATGTATACTCTCGTTTAACGTTCGAGGTAGCTACCTTGTACTCATTTTTCGCACACAATTTTTGACCTTTTGTTGTATGCAAGAATTCGGATTCCGTTGTCTATAAAAAAAAAAAGAAGAAAGAAGACGGACTGCAGCACAAGCAATAATTCTAGCGCCGTAGCCCGGATCTTCGTACCCGAGGACTCGATCGCAACGTTGCCATTTGGAGATCAACTCGTGGAACAGTCCTCCATCAACGTCCATCATGGCTCGGGCTGTCCAATGCAGTTATCTTGTTTCTTCGGATCATCATCAGAGAAGAACGTATGTGCTATTGCTGTTCCGTAGTGATTGTTTTCCTCACCCGTTACGTGACACGGCAAGCCCATGGAGTCCACCGTGTTTCTCGTCCGAGCCTACCGTAGGAAAGGACAAAGGACACGACTTCCATGCAAAGGTGATACGTATACCATTTTCTGAAAATATTTTCGTGAGGGCCAGGCTGACACAGTAATGCAGATCGGACCATGTTTCACCGCAGCCTTGCTGGCGTTGGCCTCGCCCTGTCAGAGCTTGGAAATGTGCAGTTGTCAAGTTGTGACCACCCTACACGCGTGAGTTCCAATCCTCCTTTCGTGTCCCGCTTCTTGAAACCAAACCATGGACTCCGAACAGAGAAGTTCCGTCCCAGGCGGTTACATTAGGGCCTAGACCACACGCACACGCACGAGAAAACAAAGAGACCGATCCCCTCGCCCGAGCTTTATCTCCATTTACCCCCGTCGTGTGCCGAGGTGTAACGCTGCTGTGTTACCCGCGGCCTTCTGCTTGCCGCATGTCGGGTTATGACCCTTGTAACGTCCACCCGCGGCACATCATCCACTTGGATTCCGAAACACGGTTCACATGGTCATGGAGTACCCACACGCACCACCGCGATGTTTTCATTTTCTTGGGGTGATGAGCTACGACACGGTCTAGAAGCACTTCATTTCGTAGGGGGTCGGTAACGGATGGGATCCGTGTGTATGTATGCTGCTCGTCATCCACGAATGCCGCCGAGGGTCGACCCTTAACCCTGATTGTCGCCTTTGGTGGAAACCTGATCCAAGGTCGGATCGTCGACCTTGTTAGGAATTTTTCAGCTCGGCGCGTGATCGAACAAGAAAAAAAATACACCAACTCCGTGAAGCACGCACAAAACGGCGGGATGACGGCGGGGTGACGGCAGGATTTTTATCTGACAGTGTTAAAATACAATTGTGGGGACAGATGGACAAAGCAGTAGCGATGAGGATGCGAGGAAAACATGATGATAGCAGTAACACAAAGAAGAAAGGGAAACTAAAAGCAGAATGCGCTGTTCATTCATGAATGTGGTTGTTCGGTTGCCAAAAATCTATATGACGACGAAAATGTATTGCTTCTAGATGGGCTATCTATCCCTGGACCAATAACGCATCTGTGAAGGGTCACTCCCTGATCCAGGGGGAGGTGGTGTGCTGGTCGACTGTTGCGCTTGAGGGCCAGAGGTGCCAGACTGACCAGAAGGATTGGCGAGAGGAACAGCCCTTCCCAGTGGTTGATATGGACCAACGGCAGACGACGAGCCGGAACCATACGCTTGTTGCAGGGATGAGTATGATCGCCCTGAAACGGGATTCCCTGGGACGGGCGCGATCGCACTGTAGGGCTGAGACGGGACAGAAATAGCCTGAACAGAAGATGATGGGAAACCCTCCTGGGGAGTATTGTGTGGCGGGTAAAATGGTGAAGTGAGCGTGGGGAAACCGTAGCCAGCAGTAGGTGCGCCCGAGGAACTGGATGAAGGCATTACCTCTGATCCGCTTGCATTGGTGGTCCAGGCATGCGAAGACACAGCCTGAGGATACCCACGGTGCCCGTCATCTGCACTGAGGTCCTGGCTGTTCTGTGGCCACGGCTGTATCTGGATCCGACTTTGATCATCCCTCGCACCAGACCACGCCTCGGCAGGAGGACCGGACTCGGGGAAGTAGGCCGATGATTGCGCATGATGTTGTTGAGCAGACAGGTACGGATAGTAATAATTTGCAGCGTGTTCTGATCCGCGGGAGGCGGACGAGATAGACGATGTCATGCTAGTGTCGGGCGTGGTACGACCAGGGCGAGATGGATAGGAAACTCGCGTGTCACCAAGGGGACGGTAGGACATGTCCGGGGGCTGGTAACTGGATGACCGTGACTGCGTGACCGAGTACGACCCACTGGCGGGCTCAGCAGGTAAGCTCGCATAACGAACGTCCTGCCCGGTGAGGCGGGGGTCTTCTGTGTCCACCACGTCGACAGGAGATACATCACTATAGTCTGCACTTCCGGAAAAGTCGTCCACGAGGTCTGAGCTAGATGCATGGTCCGCAGAGGAGCCAGCAGAAGGATCAGGCTTGCGACGTTTCCGGCTGTTGTTCGGTCGCCTCTTGTAGACATAGTCTGGGTACTTCTGATTGAAACTATCTTTGAGTAGTTTGGCTTGATCGAGGTAGAACTGTTTCTCAGACTGGAAGATCACGGAATCGGGGGTCAGATGACAGAAGACGGACGTATACGAGAGGAAGCCCTGACCGAACTCATGTCGCCCCATTCTCGACTGAGAATCTTGCTAACTTCCCCTGTGCGCATCGATTGGTTCTCTGCAGCGACTTGTGGACGACGTCGGCGAGCAAATATCATGAATGCATTCATCGGCCGTTTCGGAGTGCCATCCGCGTTTAGCGTCTGCGACGTTAATGCAGCGTTTGAATCATCTGCAAGGAAGTGAAGGAATGCTGACATGTGAAAAAGTAGTGAGTGCGTACCGTCGCCAGGCTCCATTTTGTGTGAGTCAGGGTACACCAGATAACCGGCTTCGTCATCCGAGCCAGAAGGGGACCCTCGGTCAGGAAATAACCCGGAATGTTGCGCCACAGCATGATGTTGCCCTTGAAAGTCTGGGTGGTAGCCTTGCATGTCAACGAAAGCAGAGACTTGGCAGGGCCACTCGAGGAGAGTGGGCGATATATAACAAGGGTGGAGAGAGGAGGAATGGGACCACTCCTGCGAAGGTCAATGATCGGCAAGGAATTGAATCCAGTCGGGTAGCAAACTGGACGGGTTGGGACTGAACCTGAAACAGAGCAATAAGCCAGAGTTTTCTAGTCCGGGATTGGTGGCATACGGTAGCAAACAAAAGCATGGCAAGATAGACGAAAACCAACTGGCGAATTTAGTTTGATCGTACATAGAGAATGAACCTTGGTCCCTTAGGATTCGCGGAGTCGTGGCTTGCGGCATTGACACCGCTTGGTCCATGACTTGATTGAAACCGAGCGCTCACACTGGCAGGAACGCCTTCCTTACCCAATGATTGGAATCATAGTCAGCATCTCCGGCCTCGAGGAATCCCCAAACACAGGCAAGGCTTTCGTTGCTCAGGTCCAATCTTGGATCGATTCTGCTTCCTACTTACGCCAGCTGATCTGGAATTCCCTTTTGGGCTAGAGTGCAGGAGGCCCAATTCTTTTCCAGGCACTCCAAGACCCCCGAAAACACGACGCATCTTCCCGAGACTTAGCCAAGGAAGGCTATACTCACGGTAAAGGCCCGGGCCAAATTCGACTCGTGTGTTTTGCGAGGCTATACTTGTATCCCCGTAAACCGGCGGTTGAGTAGCTGTAAAGAAATTTTTAACCTTGTAATATTGTGGACTCTACGATGATGTTTACCGCACCACGGCCTTTTTCTCTGTCCCCGTCGCTTAGGGAGCCGCGGCGGAGATTGGTGAATGAACGTGTGTCTACTACGGTGGTGCGCAGTTCCTGTCAATGGACACTTCAAGTTCATCTGACTCCTGAGTGATTCCGCCAAACCACTGCCAGGACCCTGATATACCCTCGTCCATAAACGCGCAAACGTGCTAGATCTTGTCAGTTCGGCCCCGTCGACATGCGCCGACTCGGAAAGTACCTAAGTAGCGGACATTGCATGATGTTCCGACTCGGAGACTGCCGGCACAGTCACTCCGTGGTGCCGACCCCCTGCCTTGCTGAAGGGACGTATCCTGCATCTAATCATGATCTATCAGAAAAGAAAAAGAAAAAGGGAAAAACAATCTACCTCAGGGTGCACCCTAGAATTCATAAAGTTTCGGTCGCAGGAGATATTATGTATCGTTTGCCGCCTTGTCAGCTGCCTCAGGTTCCTTCTGCTTCCGATCACAGTCACATCGCGAAAGGCTCATTGGCCAGCAAGATAACGTTTGCCAGAAGCTCATACGCAGTCGTTCGAACGGCATGGAGGCAACGATATAGAAGATGCTGTGGAGCCTCTTCAGCGCCACATTCACCCCACTTCTTTTCCCGGTCTGACTTTAGAACTTTGTTCCATGCGGTGCGTCGACCCCCGCATGCTCAAGTCAGTAGATCATCTTCAGGATGAAACGCACTAATCCGCGGGTAATTTGAAATACTCTAACTCTTCTCGGACTTCAGCGTCCCGTCTTGCTCAATTCCCAGCGAACGAGGCAAGCATGGTGCTCAATTTGGTTGACCTACGGTTTCGCAGTCGCCCACAAATTTGGATTATGATCCGATTGTATTATGTATGTGTACAGCCGGTGTTACGACCCACTTTAACGCACGAGGTCAGGATGATCTCCGTCTCGGAACTTTGTTCTAACCATAACGGTAGATGCGCCATCATCCGCATATCACAAGAACTTCATTTAAGTGACAAGGATATGTGTTTGACTTCGCCGATGAGGCTGACGAGGAACTGGGCCCAGATATCCATATCGCGGTATACGAGGGACCCGAGGAAGTCAGATTTCGCATGCCGCCGTGGCTCACACCAAGCTGTGGAAGATGTGGGCACGTCGAGTGTGCCTTGCATCAAGACTGGGTTCCATTGCTTCATTATTACAATGAAAACCTGCCCCCGGGGAGACGCGGTCATCATTCTCGCTGTCAAGGGCGACGTAAATGAAGAAACGTGGAAAGTACTAAGTGTGGCATACCTTGAGGAACAGGCCGGGGATGGAAACAGTCCGCGGTGACTGCTTTCTTCTCTCAAGGGACTTGAGTTATCTTTCTGAGAAGACGGCACATCCTCCTCGTTAACGTAATGAGTCAGCATCCCACGAAGCAACAGCTTGGGCCAAAGATTCGCCTCGATTAGTCCAAGATCTAGACCCTGTCTCCCGACTGCCCAAGGCCACACAGGGTGTCTGAAACCATATTAAGCAGTCACGTACTCCTAACGTCCACGGGTTATGTGAATCGATCAATGTGTCGATGTCGCACGCTTGCTGTGTTGGCGAGCCTTGAAGCAAAGTCATGTACCTAAGAAGAATCGGTCAGGAACCTGCGATCCACAGGAGACGCGAGTCCTCCCAGCCCCTGTGAAATTCCAGGGCCTTGCAAGGTTTCGGAGGCCAGGTGCACTACGTTACTGATCTCCGCGCCGAAGAACCGTAGATTAAGGCCCCTTTGAGCGCAAGAGTATTACCTGCCTTGGATGACAAGAACCGGTGGATTCCCTGTGATCACGGACAACAGTCCGAGCTGCATACGCGAGGCGGCCGCAGCACTCTGGAGTTTCCATGGGTAATCGCGAGTTAGAGTCAGAAGTGAGGGGAATGGATTTCGAGATAAATCATTCGGATATGCCATCGTGCGACGCTAAAGAAGCTTCCCGTCTGAGTTGGATTCGGTGTGGCGGCGGATTAAAAAATGACACCTTGTTGGTATGGACACTTACTGCATCAGCGCTAGCCAGGGGCCAGGCCTACTAACGGAGTACATCTGAAGCACTCAAGTGGGTGGCCGTCAAGTTGTGTTTGTGGTGGTTCTGTGGGTTCAGGAAAAGTGGTAGGAGGACGTAACAATGTCATACCTCCACTCGTATGCTGCGGTGATAGTACACAAGAGCCGACTAAAATGTGGTCAAAAAAATATGCACATTCGGGGCATGCTACTGCGCAGCAAGTTGACAGTAAGTTATTAACCTCGGCGAACTGCGGTGTTGGCAAGGAATCCTCGGAAAGGCGCGTTCCCTTACCCTTGCCCTTGCAAAGGGTCTCGAAGTTAATCATCCCTATGTATCAGAGTTCATCTTCGTGCACTTGGCAAATTAAACATGACAGCATTTAGACGAACTTGCTTAGTCAGAACATCCTAGTAGTCGCTTCATGAAGGATGCATGTCTTCGCAACGTTTCGCTTCTTCCCAGCTTCTGAATCTCAAGTTCTGTAACATACCATCAGGATGAAACACACCGTCATAGATGCCAGTAAGTTCCGACTTTAACTTTACGACCTACGAGCACACGTTTCTGACTTTAACTAGACTTTCCGAGGACTGCCAGCGGACGGGTATACCATCTCGGGATAAAATCGGGCGAGGTAGCCAATAGAATTGTGAGTCCCAGTCGTATGACAGCTCGAGTTGGATGCTTACGGGATGTTCCTCAACTATCACCTCTGTTTTATGATATAGGTCACCGTTGGCTCGCTTTCCCGTGCCAAGCACATCGCGACATACCTTGATGCATACCCCAAACCCTTTTCACTACACTCCGAACGTGGTTTTCTGACAATTACAGGGCGGCATCAGGGTTGCCCAGTGTCTATCGTGTGCATCGGCATGGGAGGGCCCAATGTAGACTTTTTTATCCGTGAAGTGAGAGAGTGCCTTCGAGGTGACATGTTGGTCATAAGGTAGGTTTCCCGGCTCGTTTTTTTATGTCAATCTCTCGAATTTCCGTTTTTACCCACATTTATGCAAGGCTTGGATCGTGTGGTTGTTTGACAGATCTGCCTGTTGGATCTCTCGTTATACCTAAATCCAGCATTGCGGTCACAAGAAACCTAGACTTTGATTTTGCAAATGGGGATCACTGGAAGGTCCCTTATATACTGAGTAAACCGGTGAGGCGAATGGGGGGACATCGTCGTTCTTTTGACAAATGATGGATTTTGCCTTGAAAGATACCCGCTGATTCGGATCTCGTGATGACCGTAAGTCCTATGTATGTGATCATTTGAAGATCGGCGGCTTTGACATTCGTGGTAGCTTCAACGTACACTGGAATCCACACGGCCATTGGGTGCCTCGAGCCCTGTTATCCTCAATGCCGTGAACGCATCTACCGACAGGTATGCAGGCGCCACCCCGTGTCCAGACGTCTTTCAGGAACTAACGCCACTGTGACAGTTTTTACTCTTCGCAAGGCAGGCAAACGTCATTTGAAGATTACAATTCGGGATTGATCGATCATCTGAAGGAGTCAATACCAGACATTGCTACCTTTGAGGTGAACTACACCACCTTTGGAGTGGTTCTTTTTCTTCCTCTCTTTCTGATGGAAGAGTCTCACTGTCGTGTTGTTGTCTTGTGTAGATGGAGACTTATTGGGTTCTTCATCTTGCAGCAAGTTGGCGACGTGGTTTCACCCCCTTGCCCGCACTGGGCCCGCAGTCTGCCGCCGGTTCTCTGCCTCCGACTGCTACGTCCTCACGACCAGGAACTTCCCGCACTGCACCGTATCAGTCTTGCCCAGCGACGGACGCAATACCGCGACCGTCGATAAGAGCGGCCGCCGTTCAGATGGTGTACGCCTCTCGATCGTCTCGAGAGTTCATCACCCCTGAGCTTGCCACCAAACTCGAGGGGTGGTGCGGTCAAGCAGTGTTGGAGGCACTTTGCTCCATAGATATCCCACCGGACGTATGTATCGATGGGCTCGAGTTCGTATCATATCTCACTGATGAGTCTTTGTGTGGCATAGCGATTGCACCCTCAAGAAGGCAGCGTCTGGAAGTTGGAAGGTCGTCCTTTGAAGGCAGCCCTGTAAAGCACGCTTATCTGGGGTACCCCAGGGCCTGCTAAGATGAGATACGATCTTACTATCTACATGTATCATTTCTAAACATTGGCAACGAGTGCTAAAAAAAAAACCCGGAATGAATTCCGGATTTCGCCGCGCCCAATAATTATGTAAACGCCACATCTCTCTCAGAACAAGATTGAACTATAATATAATACAACTTTGGGAGGCGACCAAGATCCATTATCTGAATCCACAAAGAATAAAATTTGTCCACCCCGTCAACCAGCAGGTGGTGGAGATTGGCGATACACGTTCCTGTTCTGGACTGTCAAAGAAGCGAAAATGCAAGAACTCGCAGTAACAGCCGAAGAAACGGCATCGGAACATCCTGCGGACAACATTTACGAGACGAGACGAGATGAGGTGCCAGTCACCGATCAGGATGTGGGTGATCAACGGACATTACTACAAAACGTTGATTATGACAAGCAGGCTGCAATGTGACGTAGTTTCGGTAAAACGCATCTACCGTTGAGCGACGAAAACAACTCACAGGATCCACATCACGGTTACAGAATGCGCGATATTATACCGTGGTTCAGGGATGTGGTCACTTGCTCATCTGTGGATGACGATCGTCCCCAACCTCCTAAGAGACACAACTTCCTGACGGCTAATTTGTGGGCAGTCGTCTAGGTGGAGACAAACGAAGCGGGTTGGGTGCAATGCGTCCTGCATGGGGATGAGGGTAGATCTTGATGGGCCGCTCGCAGAAAGTCCACTAGTACTAGGTTCGTCCACAGCAAGATAACGCTTCTTCTTGAGTGGGCGTATCTTGCGCCCCAACACCGCCGAAGCGAACACCTCGGCTTCGAGTACCCCTTCCTTGGGATCTTGTTCGTCTCCGTCGTGATCGGGAGCCAATGTCCTCGTGTGCACCATCGACCATAGAGTACGGAAGTCAACGTCGGGGCAACTCCACAAGTTAAGATCTTCCAACCGCGGGCATACCCGTACACCGCACAGTCGGGTATGAAGGCCGCCTGTGACGGGAGCACACCCGTACGCTTCTGCCAGTGCGTCCAACACCACGTTTACTCCAGTACAAGCCCCCAGTGTTAGCGAAACGAGGTTGGGCATGTATCCAAGCATTGACCTCCCGTGGGTGGGTGGAATGTCGAAGTTAGTTATCGAAAGCTGGGTGAGGTGAGGGAGGCGGGGATCTCTGAAGATCGATTCCAACCTCGGAAGGGTAGGAAACCCTGGATCTTTGCGCATATTTTGACCGACGAAGGTGATATCAAGTTTAGCGAGGGACGGGAAAACGAATTGACGGAGCGAGGAACCAAGCGTGTCCTCGTTCTGGCAGGTCACGTTAAGCTCTTTAAGGGCGTGAAGCACGAGGATGTTGGAGAGTGGTTCGGCCTGGATGAACGAGTCCTGATCGTGGATGTGGTTACCACGAAATTGGGTCACATCGGAACGCTTAGTTGGGGACTGAGCGATCAAAAGGTCAAAGCGTTCGAGCCCGGGAAGCGTTATGAGCGACATGAATGGAAAGATATCCCTATGGTATGCAAATTTCCACTCGAGGTGTTTCAATTCCGGCAGTTCAAAGGGGGAGGCGACCGCCAGGTCGTGTGACTCGTTGGGACGATGGGTCAACTCCCCGTTCGTCGCAATTCTCGTGATAACGTTCCATACAGGCGTCACCCCGATCAAAGAAAGTTGGTGAAGCAGAGGAGTATGTCTCAGAAGCTCGATGAGATGGGACACCTTGAGTGCAAAATGGTGTAACCGCGCCAAATGCGATATCCTAGGAGGATAGGATAGCTCGAGAGTACGCGTGGTCCGAACTAAGAAGGCAGGAAGAACAGACAAGGGCATCTGTTGCAGACGGAGATGCTTAAGCACGATCGGTTTCTCCGGGGAAGTTTGATCTGTTGATAGTAGATCAGAGGTGAGGAGCTGTGTGCCTTCAAAAGAAGGATCCAGGATACTGAGCGCGAGGTCTAGGGACTCCAGGTCGTGAAGGCACCCGTAAATACGAGTGATACCCGCAAGGACATGTTGCATGCTTTGAGCGAAGCCACACTCGAAGGTAAGTGAGCGGAAGCATCGACCCTGAGAACATAACGTGTCGATAATGTTAACCATTGTGGCTGCTTCGAGAGTCGACATAGTCAAGTTGTCGGAAGTGCTAGTGCTGGCGTTGGAGGTGAAATTGAAGGAGATGGGTGACGCCCCCGCGCGTTCCAAGAACACGGACAAAGGTTGAGGTACCCAATGAGGTGTCCGATATGAGATAAATGACCAGAGACGCGACGTCGAGAGGGCGAGCTCACGCCACTTGTGGCAAACATGCGAGATGACGACCGGTGCTGCATTGTACGATAGTCCGGCTGCTAGGTCTGCACTGTCGTCCTCGGTGCGAATGAGGAAGGTCTCTATGAGAAGTTCCGCTGGGAGCCAATTGATGGGCTGTTTCTGGCGTTCGAGGTCTGTGATCTTTGAAGCCAAAACCTCCATTTCTTCCCTGACGGAGCTCTGGAGCCTGACCATTTCGGCCAGCACGCGGGTGAAGTCGTCTTCTCGGCGTTGCAAAACGCTGAGCTGTGCGGTGAGTAGCTCGATTTCTCTGTCGATTATTACCGGGGCTCTTCTCGCCATCCTGACGCACAAGTTGAAGAAGGAAACAAACTAGTCGCAACGTTATGAACACAATGGGCCGGAACAAACGAATCCAAATCCCCTTTGTGTCGAGCTTTACGCGGGGTTCCGCGGCGCGGCGGGTCGCACGGCCTGACTCGGAGTCGGTTGACTTGTACTTTGATTTGTACATGCAAGTCTAATGGAAATACCCTCTTGCTCAACTACTTCCGTCCACATTATAGTTATTTTGAGAATGGCCGACTCGATATGACTCTGCAAGAGCTGAGCAGAGAAAGTTACGCAAGTTGCACCCACTGTTTCTCCAATATGGAACGTGGTGGGTGTTGGAGCAAGCAACGAAAAGACGAAAACGCTTACTGTCTGCAAGGGAGATGCGTCATGCTTCTATACTGGATCTTGCCCAGAGGACGGGTGGGACTGCGAGGGTGCCGGACGAGATGTGCAGGTGGTCCTGGCACCCCGAGTCACGAGGAGCACAAATAATTAAGGTAGGCAAGCCTGGCTTTTCATCACACAATATTGTCGTCATCTGATATTCGCAGGGAGTGGTCCGTAGCTAGAAGGCATGGATTAGTTGCGGATCAAACGCCGTCATGTAACGCAGGATTCGATCATTGGGAACACCTTCTGCCCCAATGCCACATTTCGAGTCCCAGTCCAGGGTGAGTGAGTCAATGTGGTTGGTACCTGGACGGGAAAGTAAGGGTGTTACATGTAGTGCCCTCGCCCTAACCAGGTCTGTATAGACAATGGCACGTAACAGCCTATTCGTTTAGCCGAAGACGAATCGATTATATGTGGGCTTCTGCTTGATAGGCTCCATAGATGAGTCTACGCGTCGGTCCTCTAAATGATTTACTTCTTTACCCTCGGCAAGCATATTAGTACTGTAAGTATCACTCCTACAACGTGCACTGCCTAGGCTAACGTGGCAAGACAGGAAAAGCACCCAGTTCGACGCGGCAAACATACCGTCATCACGCGTCCAGTCTGACCAGCAAGAGGGTTACAGGTACAAATAGTGCCTAGCCTCACCCCGAATATGAGTGGAATACCTGCCGGATGGATTGTTTAATCACGCTCAGTGGAGGGGTGACCTTCTGGCGCGTATGACCGTGACTGTCAACCCACTGTTGCAGGGAGAATGACTTAGAACTCAGTGGAGACAATGGGAAGAGTTGATTGGTCGAAGGCCCGACGTTTATTTCTTGACGTGAGTGCTGCTGGCATCACTAAACTGATAGACTAATAGTGTCCCGCTCAGCTTGCAGTTTCGTCGCTTTTACATAATAAGTACATGTGAACAAGTATTTAGGTGACGCTTGCTCAAGCTACTTTACAAGCCCCTTTTTACAGTGCTGAATTCGACCTTTATACCCGGACCTTGGCTGCCGCGTCCGAAGTGGCAACTTAACACAAAATGTCGAACCCAAAAAAAAATCCAAGTTTCTGATCGAGCGCAGGCTGCGATTACTTTGTTATGCACACGTGCTGCCAACGTATATAGGGACCACCTGTTTTTATTTCTAACGCACTCCAGTGCTATTATTTACCCCAACGTAAGTTACGACTTGATTTCGAAATGCTTGGCTCAATGTGGATAACGTTAACTCCGAGTCGATAGAATTGCTTTCAATGACTCAAGCAAAACACATTGGGCATATCTTTGAAAGTGAAGCTCAACCCGAACACGACATAGTCAGCATTGCGACAGAAAATAATCAGCCCGTCACTCCCCCCGCTTTAAACCGTCATGTGTGGGAAAGGTGGGATCACGCTCCGAACCTTTCCCCCAAAGGGAATCTATTCCAAAGTCCCGCTTCCAACTTTTTTCCGGAAAGGATTCACTTCCACCATCGCTCTGTCGACGAGAGGGCAGTTAGAGAAGGCGGAGCCGCACGTGATCATGAAAGCATAGTAAGCAAAGATGCACCATGAACAGGTTACACATCAACATACTCTGAGTTTCAGGTTGGGCGCTTGCGGCCCACTCTCGAGGTCTTCAAGAGAAGCCTGATAACGTCGGTCGTCAGTACTTCAGTCCGACCGGTCGCAATGGCCGACCAACGCACGGGGGCAGCGGTCGCAACAGCGAGAATGAGAAGAATGGAGAACTGCATGGTTTGGCTGTAAGGACGATTGCGATGCACGGCGTTCCCTTTTGTACCTGGTGTTGCTCAAGCCATGCAGGCGTTGACCTGAACCCTAGTACTCAGTCCTATGACGATGGGTCATACCCTTGATCTGTCGTATCTTAACGAGACAGTGCACACGGTATATGTTTACCTGTCTGCCACACCTGTCAAGCCCGGTACCTGCCAGAGGCTACGCCATGTCGGCGATTGAGCTCAACACCCGGGAAAGCTGCAGTGACTGTACGATAAGGATGGATTTTTTGAGGTCGTCAGGGCTATCGTGGGCAGCCACACACATGTCAATCAGTAGAAACACAAGCGGCCAGTAATATGTAAATTTGTCAGTGGCATACAACTAAGTATGTAGATACGTGGGAGAACTGCAGAAGGTACCAGCTTACTGTTCACTCCCAGCACAACTTGGTTTGCGCGGCGTTCAATTCGACGGACAATCCCGCAATAACCAACTCCTCCTTTGCGGCATCGTACGTCCATCCTTGGATCTCCTTGGAATTCAATCTCACCGCCGTAGGCTGCTGGACCCCAAGAATTGTGATCGTCTCGAGCTTTTGGGCGATAGAGTACTCTCCCTGGCTCTCAATTTCCAATTCGCTGTCGCTCGCGGAGAAGTTTAGAATACGGTTTGCACCCGGAGGGTAACTTTCGCCGTCGTCCACGTAGGCATTGCCTGATGCCGTGCCTGCCTTGTTCAACGACACCAGAAGCGAGTAAGGTCCTTGACGTGTCTCGTAGATCGTGTAGGCGGGCTCCTGGTGCAGGAGCAGGATGGAACTATCACGAATGTGGACGTTGATGTGACTGATAGGAGCGCTCAGGGTAGTATTTACACGTGAAGCGGCCTCGACAGCTGCGTGGGTCCACCAGTCACGCCAGATGACGGTGCCTCTACCAGGGAAGATACCTTGGGATCATATCCAGTTAGGCCGGTTTCCCAGCTACCATCGAAGCACTAGCCACTCACCGTCAACTGTGGTTGCCCCAGGGGTTAAAACAGGAGTCACGAGAACGTCACTTCCAATTAGCCACTGCCTGTCCACGTCGAAGAGTTCCCGCTCGTCAGGGAACTCGTAAAACAGAGCTCTGACAGGTGGGAGACCATTAGTGGAAGCGTTGGCAAACAGAGTATACTACCATGCAGCGTTTCAGTATACTCAAGGGAGTCGAGTCTTCCCATGGCACGTACCCAGTAAGGCAACATCGAGTATCTGGCAGCAATAGCAATGCGCGACGCGTTTGCGACGCTGTCCCACCGATAGGGTTCCTGTGGGAGAGCACCATAAGTGTTATGGTTCCTATAGAATGGCGTGAAGGCGGAGAGCTGCATCCATCGGTTACAAAGTTCTTCGTCGGTGTTGCCATCTGAGAAGACTTAGGACGCATACACTTTGACGTTGTGAAAGCGAACTGACTGAAACCACACGTGTCGGCACCGACCATCGGAATCTGGTAAATCTGGAATTGCAGAACGCCTTGAATGCTCAGATACAGGTATTTCCACTTGCTGTAGTTGTCCCCGAGCTGCAAGTGGATAAGTCTTCAAACGAATCCTTCAAGGCGTATAAATAAACATACCCAGTGGCCTGTCCACTTGCCCGACGAAGGGAAGGTCGAACGACTGATCAAGAATGGTCTCTTCCCTTGCTGAATCGTCTTCAAGGCGAGATACGTGGTCTTTTCCTCCATCATCCCAAACATATTGTGCACGTCCAGCTCAACGTAACCACCATTATGAGTCGCGTTTGTGGCTATCGTATTTGTAGAGAGCGCTCCCTGACCTAGAAGACAGGCAGATGAATCAGCGACAAATCGATTATAGCAACACCGGATATGACCATTGTGAATAGTGTATGGAGGGCTCAGAAGGTTGGTATCAGGTTCGCCCCCGGCTCCGGTGCCACGTTTTGAGTGTGTCCCCGCCGTTGTGGATGAGCAAGAGTTCGTCGAAATCCCGTTGATTGTCATGTTGCCGCTTGGTCCCCAAATGGTGTCATTGTAACTTAGTGCAAATCATAATCAGCACGCTGTAGTGGCAGATGTTTAAGGGGATACCAACCATTCGGGGTACCCGGAAGCGATGGTACCGACAACACTGAATGGCTTCAGCGCCGAGAAATTGGCACCAGTGCCACTGATTTTGAGATAAGTTTAGATTGATACTGAATGACAGAGTTGGCTTACCAGGAGCCAGCACAGAACGAGCTCGGCTCATTCATATCGAGCCAGACACCAGAGAAGTCAACTCCAAGCTCCGTCCAGTTCTTCAGAGCCTCCGTCCACCACGCTAGAGTGTTGTCCCCGAACCAGTCAGGCCAAACCTAGTCATCATGAAATATTCAGTACAGGCAGAGACAGGACAACTGGAAGCTTACCGAGTAACCGGGCCAGACTTGTCCAATATACAGTGACCCATCGGGATTCTTGATGAATGTATCCCTACAAAGGGTGAGGTGCCGAGTGATGCAAAAGTGTCTTGTATCACATACTTTGCGACCCCATCGGAGAATGGATAGTACTTTTAATGTGATTAGGAATAGCCCTAGTAACAACTGTCCGACTCTAGAACTCACCACATCGGTTGCGTTGGCAGTAACCGCAAGTCCGATATCAACGATGGGAATATCTGCGGAGATGGAATCGTTGAACAAACAACACTGCGCATGACGTGCCAGAATCGCCTACAATGTTGGTGGTTCGCAGCCTAGTAGAGAAAACGAATTGGTCAGTTTGTTCATTCTGCGACTAGCCACCCGCTCACCAACTCCTCTATCATTTGGTGAAGCTGTTCGGCTGGGAACATCACCGGATCCGTTGTAAAGTCCCGAAAGGCATGATACAAATCAATATCGTTCCATTGTACTAATGCACTCGTTTAGCCGAGGTCCATTTACCACAAGATGAACATACCTTCGAGGGGAATATTGGCAGCACGCATTGCAGCAATGTTGGCAATGTCTTCGCTAATGTTGACATATCCCCACCTTAAGTGGTATTCCATTAGTTTCGACTCAACGGAGTAAAAGTAAGTAGTTAGTGACCGACCTGCACAAATGGAATCCGAATCCCCAAGCTGGTTGCCACATGGGATAACCAATGGTCGCCCCGTATTGAGCAATCACCTCGGCATCCGAGGGACCAGAGAAGAAGTAGAAGTCAAGTATTCCTCCAATCATCCGGTACTCAATGAGTGAGACCTTTGAGTTAGACGGAGTCTGCAGGAAGATATCGGACCCTGCGGAACTGAGAAGCAAAACTCCGGAAGAAGACGACGTATTGGTGGTCTCGTTGAAGCGATGTTCGAGGTAGATAGGATGTGAGCCGTACCTTTGACGCGTCAGTCACGTATTCCTGCTAAATCGACTTCCTTACATGTTCTCGTCAATGGGGTCTCCGACATCGCGAGCCCAGTGTGTTTGAATGGTACCAACACCCCCGTCTGTGCCTATATCTCGTCTAAAGCCACTGCCAGCAATCACCTCACCCAGACCATAGACGTTGGTGCCGTAAGGCAGTGCTGAGGCAATCTAGTCATGCAGCCTCGTATCAGTTTGCGGGGTGTATCAAGAATGAAGCTTGTTTACCTGAAGATACTGATCTTCGAATACCAGAGGGAACCCATCGAATGCCGTTCTGGGGTCCGATGAGTTAAAGGGCGGGATCGGTGTTGGGGGTAGTGAGGTAATTCTAGTGTCAAATATCGGGATAGCATCTAGATCCGACCGACGCGTGATCCAAAATGCAAATGGCGACGAGTCATAGTTGAACACGAGGTCCGATGATCCAGTGAATGATTCTGTTGGAGGAGAGGGGCGTTCAATAACGGACTCGGGGATGGTGAATTGTTGGTTCGCCGTGTCGTAAATTTTTACGTGTAAGCTAATCAAACAGTTCGTCACGCGGAAAACGACACGTCGTTGGGGGACTCACGTCTTCTGGCATTGGTAGGTGACTTCAATAGTGAGATTTGATACGTCCTTGCCAAACGCGTCACAGGGTTTGCCGGCCAGTGATAGCTGAGCGGTTAAACCATACTGGGACTCGACTAAATGGCTCAGAGTGTAACCTGTGGCACATAGGTATAAGCTTCCTAGCGTCCAGACCCTGTTGCAGTCGTACCTGGGCAATTGGTCACGTTCATGGAGTACATGACGTTGGTAGTGGGTTCTGACTGACGACGTAGTTGTGCAGAAGGGCTGGCCCATGCCAGCAGTGTGGGGAGCGAAAGCCCACCCAAGATTGCGGAGAGGATCATGAGGGTCCAGTTGGCCAGAAGGCGAGATGACAATGGAGTATTTATGTGGAGACAATCCGCCCCCACCGCGGCCTTTGTGACAGTTGGCGCGGCGATGTCTTGAGACGGTGCAACAGCAACCAACGTGTCAGATTTTGAGACAAAGGCAGAACGTATCCAGACCTGTGACTCGAGTGTCAGTGAAGCGGCCAAGCTCAAGCGACGACGTTCGTATGCCATAATATTCGAATTTAAATCGGGTCCGAAACAAACTTCTTCATGGAAACAAATAGCTGCTTGAGACTTGATTGGAGGATGGCAAGTAAGCGAGCAGAACGAAGCAATTCTAACCGGTTTGGAGTATCTCGCTTGGCTGGGGCCTGGAGATGATGCTCGGGTAAACCAGTCGAGTCCAAACCTCGAGAACTTGAACTCGAAACATGACAGAACATATTATGGATTGAGTCCGACGATCCAAGTTACGTACGTATGCAGGTTCTCGAGCCTGGTGACCCATAGCATTGTGGATATGATTCGGCGGCGAGTCAAGAAACGACGGTATGTATATGATCGCCAACCCCACACTCTATATTACGGTATGTATACCAATTTCGAACGATATCCAAGTTGCCGGTGAGCAACCATACATCCTAAATCTTCACTGAGATGCTTAGCTGAGGGCCTAGACGACGTACCACAAAATCCCACGTGGATGAACGGAATCCAGCCCGTCCGCGCAGCGGCTGACGGACTGCGAGAAGGTGAGATCTTTATCCAGGATCCGAGCCATGCGAGGACGCAAGGAGGTAGAGGGTAGGTGTGTACGACGAAAGACTCTACCAGGCTCCAAAAATGGGATATCAGTTGGTCACCACAAGATGCGCGGTATGTCCGGGGAAGACCCATGTGGAGATGTTGATCAGGTCAGTTGCGATTGTGTGACTTGTACGTCGAGAGAGTGGGTGCATCCAGGATGAGCCCGACGATACATTTCCAGAGTGGGGACAGTATAGAACACCATCAGTTGTCGGCCTCTCGT
>JBBPMU010000183.1:0-42944 GCA_038090475.1 Wakefieldia striispora | reverse complement strand
GTGTCTCACCTCAGTGGACTGTATAGCAGCCAACTGAGGTGCGATGAAGAAAGTCCGCATGCCTAATAGTGCGTGATTATGTAATATGGTGGACTACGCTAAGTGTCGAAATTCAATAGATGTTACCGCAGACTGACAGTGTCCATCATTTCCAGTCAAGCGATGTTTCGCGTCCGACACTAGTACGACTTATCCGCCAGTGCATAGCCCTCGATAGTGCCCTCTGATTCAGTCTATAGCTGACATGAAATATGATGACGACATACCGCATGTATTATGATATTTCCTACCTGGGCAGTGGCCCCGGGGGCGGCGTCAACAATGGCAGCAATATTGGTGTAGCGTCAATCCCGCTTTCAATGCCAACCGCTACACCGAACTTGGCGCACCGCCCCAACAAGACCATCGATCCCATGCGGTTAGCGCCGGTGGCATCTCGAGGCATGGGAATATTGTGGTATGATTTGCCTTGGTCATCGATGCACCCATGGACAGCTCCGAATCTAATGCCATGACCATCGTTGGCTTGCACGACAACGTCGGGGACCAGCTCGCGGCACTACACACTGCTCGTATGATTAACGAACGTGAGCCACACTAACAGCGTGCCAGCCGTCCACTGGCTCAAGAACGCTGTACACGGAACTGGCTGGCTGGACGCCAAGTCACACGCGCACGGAGAGGCGTGCGAAAGGCGGATGCAACTGCACTTAGAGTTCGACGTGCATCTTTGGTACATGTCCACACCCCCATCGTGGCCCGACCACACCAAAGACGGGGGAAGCGCAGACCAGCCCAAAGCTGTCGACACCGACGCCAACCAACGCAGACACCTTCGAGACCAAAGGAGGTGAGCCACCCCCGCCACCCGCTGGTACAAGAATGCGATGCATGCATCGTTGGACCTTCACGACGTGGCATAGCGCCATCGCTCTCGCGGTCAACGCGAGAGGGTGAGCGAGTATCCGTCACGCTTGTAATGACGTCACAGCGCTCGCGTTCCATTCTGGGCAGTGGGTCCATCCCTTCGCGGTGTACGCACCGGCGCGCGTCCATCCGACCTGCGTCGCACATGCACCGTGGCACGCTCTCCCGTCCAAGCACACCTGGCAAGACCGTGACACACACCACCGACCGAACCGCGCCGCACACTATGTACGTGTACGGGTGAACCCACGTCGTAGTACACCGCCATACGTCCTCGAAACGGGGTCCCCAACATCGCCCGTTCAACGTGGCAGCACGCCACCCATCCCTTTCCGTCTGCCCCACGCGGAAAAAAAAAGGGGGGGGTCCTTCCCTCGACGGAACGGGGGACACGAACCACTTTGTCAAGCAGGCACACTCACCCGCGGTCGGCCCGGATGCGGCCGCATTCACGTCATCCAGCTCGCCGCAGGTTCACGGGGGGAGATCACTGCACACCGATATATCGAGATCGGATTATCTGCGTGGGGGTAAGCAGATCGTGCTCCGAAACGACGGACAGCGATTGACAGCACCTCGCCGTCGTCCGAGGTCGATCGAGGATATGTGTATAAAAAAAAAAAAGAACAACACACGTCATTTATCGGATGAGCGTGGCATATGCGGCGCACAAGGACCCAGACGGGGATTAACGCGTGTGAGACAGGCGACGACTCAAATGGAACGGTCGAAAAGGAAAAAACGTTCCAAACGGTCTCACTCGATGTTATCTGTCTGACCGTGTGGCAAAGGCCCCAATGTTCCTGATCAAGATCACCAACACGTTGCTGTAACCGAAAAGTCAATATGAACAAGCCGACGGACGAAAACGAAACAAAAAAAGGTCATTGTTTTTCTTTAAATCCTATTGCTACAACAGGTAGGGTGACATGTGATGGAGTTGATTCCGTACCATCGAATCAACGCGAGTGTGCCATGAGTACCGACAGACAACATGGGACATGGTATGTAAAAACGAAGAAAGATCTTATAATTCCAAAAACACAGTGCATGATGAGGAGAGCGAGATGGAGGTATATGATCCGAATGATATAACAAGCTCACCAGGAGAACGTGAGACGACGGCCGGCGACGACACAGCAGAGCACAGGCGGGAGGGTTAAGGCACAGGGGAGATTGCAACGACGGTGATATCCATGATATAGATTAGCTCTATAAATACCAGGACCCGAAACCCTGGGGTACAAGTCAGCCCAACGCAAATCTGAGTGTGCTCGAGCTGTTGTTGCCTTCTTCGACTGGCTGCTCCACGGCTGATGTCCGCACATGGTGATGCTGAGAGAGTGGAAGCTCAAGGGCGTTCTGTGGGACGACCGCAGCTACGGATCCCAGACCGAGCTCGTACCACGTTGGCTCCGAAGTGTGCGGCGCGTGGCCTACATTCGTGCCAACGCCAACGTCGTCCCCTTCGAGCACCGAGATTAAAAACGATGTCCATTCGCCACTCGCGTGCGGGGGTGATGGCGGTGACTGTATCGGTGCATCGACCGACATAGGAATCCCCAGGTCAGCGTTGACGTGGCGCTGTGGCACGGGTGAGAGGTAGAGCGGTGGTCCCATGCCGTTCGTCGCGAGGCGTCCAGAGCCACTCCATTCAATAAGGCGTCGTCGGTCCGGTGGGGTGCCACGGCCCATAAAAGCACGGGGTGGCTCAGATAACAGGGGGACATGCAATGACGAGAGGGGTGGGAGACTGTGTTGGGTGATCGGGGACGGAAGGTAGGGTGGAAGATGGACCAAGGGTTGAAGTGACGGGTCGTTCGCAGGGGACGGTGTACGTGGCGGTGCTGACACATCCGGGTTGGCGGGTGGTTTGCTAACCGGCGTCGACTCGTCCACCGCCATCGCCACCTGCGCGTCGTCGACTGCGGGCGGTTTCGGTATGCTCGCGTCCCCAACGACCAATCCCTGCACAGCCTCGATGCTGGACTCGTTTTGCCGCTCTGCCTCCCCCTCGCCAACATCATCCTCGTCCTCGTAGTCGTCTTCGTCCTCGTCTTCCATGTCTACGTCGGCATCTACCCAATCGGTATCATCCATCGGCCAAGCGGTATCGGGATCGTCGGGATCGTCCTCCGCTGGGAATACCTTGCGTGTTCCGACGGAGGACCCCCAGGAGGTGGACGAGTAGGTATAACTGGCTGGAGTATACAGACGGAACTTGGTTTGGGATTGGCCGGATGGAGATGTGCCCGGAGATGATCCGATTTCCTGGGTAACAGAGCGGGCTTCGGATTCGACGAGTGCCTTGATGTAGTCGACACCGTAGCGGCGTAATCTGAAAAGAAGACTATGAGAAACACACGTCGGACTAAATATATGGGATGTAGATAAGGGCATATTTTGGAGGATACGATTTAGAAGCTGATGATGATGGAACGCACAAACAGTCTACACGCTCTTGACAAGCTAGTTTCCATATATTGATGTCTCGATCGCGGACAAAGACAGGATTTGGAGGTACATATAGCTGTGGTTGTGGAAATGAATGAAAGTGGTCTTGCAGCTCTAACGTTTGCAATTGGGATGGCGTCGAAGATTGGCCAGGGGGAGGAACTTGCACCGATAAGTCGGGGCTGAATTGGGGATGGAGGCCCTGGAAGGGAATGAGGGTATCCAGAGGGGGATCTAATGAGATAGGTGAGGGAGGGGCGAACGAATCGAGAGGGGGCGGGGTGGATTCCGGGTGGATGTCTAGAGTGGGGAGGGAATCTTGCGGGGGAGAGAAGAGGGGCGGTCGGTCGTGGCCGGGGAGCGAAGGAGACGATTCTGGGGAAGGCGTGAGGGGGGTGAGGGGGGTAAGCGGTTCGGGGGACGTGGAAGGTTCAGGGGTAGAAGGGGGAGACATGGGTATGGCAAGACTCGGTTTGTCGGCCGTGGAGGGAGGTGACGCAGAGGTGTCGGGCATGGCGGTGGCGGGACTGGCACTGTGTGAGTGCGAACGAAAAAGAGAGAGAGAAGAGAGGATGTACCCATCGGAGGACTGCAGACGCTTGAGTGTCATAGGAGTGGAAGACGGGCGCTTAGAGAACGTGTGAGGGAAAGTTGCAAGGATGGGGAGGGGAAAATAAAAAAGCATACTTTGGGTTGGAGGGGGATGTCGGGGGTGGGGATGTTTTCCTTCCGACGCTTTCGTGGGCGGAGACGGGAGGAGAAGGGAAGGCCATCGGGGTCGAGAGAGAGACGCTGTCGTTTGAGAGCACGGAGGGCGCGGGGAGTGAGCTCGTTCTCTGGGTCTGAAGAGGAAGAGTCGTGGTCAGGGTCAGGGTCAGGTTGATGGCGGGGGTGGAGGGACTTGATACGTCTTGGAGTGGGATTTGAGTGAGCGTGGGCAAGTCTCGAAGAGCGGCGGAGTGATATAGACACTGCAGCCATAATTGAGCGGTCGGTTGGAGGTTTGGGCTGATCGGAGTCAAAGCTTTGATCACCAACAACACACTTTGGTAAAATATTATTATTATTTATTTTTATTGTACTGTAAAATCACACAAAACAATATAATTACGAGTCAACAAAACGCGTCAGCGTGCACGGACCAATCACGTGATTAAATAAACCATGACATCACACTTCACTCCTGGAACGTAGTGATCCGATACTTCCCTCGTGAGTCAAGACTTGCAAACGCCCCGGTCTGCCAAAGGTCAACAACGTTCAACGTTCGTCCCTCCGTCTTCACCGTGTGAATGCCCTTAGTCTCTATACGAGTAATCTTGTGCCTTTCACAATGTATGCATGACCCTGTAGGCTCGCAGTAAAGGCGCCGTTCTATCAATATAGGTGTGCATGCCAAAATGAGGCACCTATCTCCCCCTCGTTTCAAATCATGATGTTCGCTTCTCGCCAATGATGAGGTTATCGTAACGAAAGACTCCGGCGTAGGCGAGCTCGCTAAACCCGTTTGGTATCCTGTGTCAGGGCATTTCCAGGTCCCTCACACACTTAAACCCCAAAGGCCCAGCTCGCTAGCCATCGACTCTCACCGAATCGCCTTCTAACGTTCCTCTCCTCACGCTCTACATACCTGCAACGCCCATCTCCTGCTCTTCCTACGCCATGCGTGTATCCGTAGCACTCTTCTTTTTGCTTTCCGCTGCTTCTTGCACCTTCGCTGCAGCCCTCCCAGACCCGAACCCTGAGGCAGGTCCTTCCCTTCGTTTTGGTTTTTCTCCTTTCTGATCACCACCCTCAGGCTGTCTCGCATAGGTCGCCCGTCGAAGAAGTATGTCTTTTTTTTCTCGTCCCACTCGCCGCTCGATTTAACGGTGAGACAGCATGTCAACGAGCGATCGGGCAGCTATCCCGGCGGTGGTCCAGGCTGGTGATCCCCCAACCAACAATCTGTTCGTGTCCAGGATTACCGTACGATGATGCTGTGCTCATCAATCGCTTGTAGCTGCTGACGGAAAGAAAAAACGGCGACGAACGGAGGATCTTCCAAACGCTATTTTTTTTGTTTGCTCTTCACTTCATTATTATGACCAACTGTCTACGCTCCTTAACTTAGCTATGCCGTATACTGGCAGTATTTTTTTTTTTTTTTTTCTGGATCCGCAATGGAGCATGATGGGTGGCACGGTTTTGATCGAGGCACTTGTCGCGTGTGTAGCTAAGCTCATGTGCCTTGCCAAAGGGAAGACATCGTTTTTGGTTTTTCTTTGCGTGCCTGTCCGTGAGACTTTTCGAGATTTTTACGTATCCGCTTCGCTTCTCTCTTTTTCCTCTCGTCCAAATGTCCGAACAACGCCAGTCAGAGGCACCCAGCGTCCATTCTTCCCTCGCAGACGTCTGGTACCTTAAACAGATCGCGTTTGGTCCGACTCGACGCGTAAAAATCATCACCCAGAATTTCAACGGGTTCGTCTGTTCTTCCAGGTTCTTCCAAGTGCTGCGCATGCTCATTCCCGCCACAGACCCTGTTCCTTCATCGCCATATGTGAGCATCCCTCGTGATCGATCACCCCCCTTCTGACGCCCACACACAAAGGCAACATTCTCATCTTGCGTGGTCAGATCGAGATCCTCCCCCATGACCGTACCACCGTCTCCTACGAATTTCTCTCCCAGCTCATCGGCGAGTACCTCTTGACCGCCTGTCCCGACATCGACATCTCCGCCGCACTGTCCATCATGCCTAGCACCACGAGTTAGTCGCCTCTCGCGTCCGTCTCTCGCGCTCATTCCTCCTCCCGTCTTCAGAGGGCCTCGATCTCAACCCCCGCTTTACCAGCACCACCGCCTTCTCGCCCGTCTCCGACATGGGCGAACTCGACCTCTTCGCGAAAGCCGGCATCCAACTCGTCCACGGATGGGTCGTAGATCCCGACAGCCCTGAAGCGGAGGTGATGACGCAGATTCGAGATTACGACAACGCGGTGACGTTGATCGCGGACGCCGATTATATTACCAAGGGCCGCTTGTTGGGCGGGCCCGACGAGGACGCGGTCCACGAACCACACCCAGGGCCAAATCACGCTGGGGAAAGCAGCGCCGGTCCCATCGCAGCCAGTTCATCCCGCGAGCAGTACTCGGACGAGGACCGACGCAAGATCGAGCACGGTCAGTGACCGTCTGCCCCACCCGTCCGCATCGCGCGCTCACCCAACAACCCTCGCAGCCATCGTCGCGCAGCATTTTCTGGACGCGACCAAGTCGCAGCTGACGTACCACGGTCTGTTTCAGCTCGCGTCGACGCTCCAGCCCGGCTCGCTCGTCGCCCTCTTCCGCAATGCACACCTCTCCGTCGTCTACAAATCCGCTCTCCGTCCGCACGACGACGCGACCCCCGACCAGAACGAGACGACGGACGCGCAAGACGCCGCGCTCTACGCGCTCGTCACGGACGACGTCTTCCTCCAAGAACCGACGATCGTCTGGGAACGCCTCGAAGACGTCGATGGCCACTCGTCGACCTTTGTCGACTCCGATTTCCGTCCTGCCGTGCCTGTTGGGGGTGACGTGGCGGGCCAGACCGCCGAGGCTGCGCTGCGGCGGTTCGAGATGGAGGCGGGGCTGTACGTGCCTGTGGACCCAGCCGAGTACGTTGCTCTCTTTTGTTTAGTTTATCGACTAGTGCATCGTGTGTTCACGTTGTTTGCTGCACTAGCCAAGCCCTCGCGCGGCAGCTGCAAGCCGAGGAGGACGCGCACGCACAGCAGCTGCATTCGCGCCGTCAGCAGGCGCTCGAACGACGCCGTGCAGAGGAGGAGGAGGCGCGACGGCGTCGGGAGGGCGGCAAGCGGACGGGCAAGGTCAAGGACAAGGTGAAGCATTGCACGATCATGTAGTGCCTTTTGTCGCGCGCTCTCCTTTTTTTGGCTATATGGATACCCTGCCCGGTTTGAATGCGCGTGACGTCCAGGTCCCGGTGCATGCCAAGTGCCGACATAACGTGCGGGCGGTACCGAGCACTCGAGATGCCGAAGGCGAAGTGTCCGCCGTCACGCAAACAAGAAAGAGGAAAACCCAACGGTGTGTGTGTGGGGGGGGGTGTGACAGCAAAGAGACGACACAGCGTCCGATGACGTTGCAAAAAAAAACAAACAAAGCGGGCGTTGCGTATCGCCGATGCGCGGGCCGTCAACACGTTCCTCCGACGCGGACATGTCAGTCAGACCTAGAACACGTTCGCGGGAAGGGTGCTAGACCGCTCTCGGCTTGGGTCGCGCGTGCGCGGCGATCTGGCCGCTCATATTTGTATTCTGTCCTTATCTTGACCATGCCCCTGACGCGTGTTGTCGACGTGCCGCGGGACCGATCGGACGTGCGAGGACGGGCGACATATGCTCGCATCGACCTTGACGGTGGCGCAGTGCCACATCTATGGGTCACCCACACCCATCAGACCTCGGTCGGCGTTCATGCGCGAGACCGGACGACGTGTGTGTGTGTACATAGGGAGATAAGCACAGCTACGAAGACGCGACGGTGGGAGGGGGCACGCTTCGGATAACGTCTTGCTCGGCGCAACGCATCGAACGGATCCAGGCGGCGATCGAAGGTGACATTTGGATTCCGACTCAGAGAAGCACCCTCGATGCGACGTTCCGCGTCGCATGGATCGCCATTGTGAACGGGAGAAGGAAGCGTTCGATGTTCGGCACGTTGAGACGATGGGAGAAGAGTATGGAGGCTGCCGGATGTGCGTCGTCGACGTCGCGCTAAGACCGAATGTGGGTCGTGGGCATTCCAGACCCTTGCACGGCTCTAGGGGCAGTGCGAGGGTGTTGAATGCACAGGACCCGAGAAAGGCGACCGAGTGGGGAAGACGGGGAAATGCGACCAGCGTTCTGTTTGTCGTTGGATTTGACCCGCTATCCAAATCCCGTAGGGAGCTGTCGATGTTAGGCGGGAGGCAGAATCGTACATTGAAGTTAACGCACACGTTCATTGCAGGTCGCGTCTAAGGCGACGATCACGAAGATGGCCGGGGTGATGGCGGTGCACTGAAAGCGACATTGGTACACAGCCCAAGGATCACCGTCAATGAATGCCGAGATGGTGCGAAAGAGAATACCGGCGGGAATTCAAGAACTCGACGGGCGCGCCAAGGCTGAGAGAAGGTAAGACACGATGACCGAGAGGGTGATCAAAGACACGACACCGGTGAGGTCCTATCCCGACTCTTCCTGACAGATCCATCGCTTCTGTTCCGGAAAACGAAGCGCAGTCGATGGTCGAGACAAGGTATATCTGGTCACATTCATCGATGAGACGAGGAGAAGATCTGATGCAGTTGTTGGCAAGTGAAGATCAGAGTGATGATTGATTCATCCTCCCGAAAAACGGCGCGAGTCTCCGTCTGCTTGGGCACAGCTGTAAACTGACGCACACGTTCATTGCAAGTCGCGTCTAAGGCGACCATCACGAAGTTGGCCAGGGTGATGGCGACGCACTGAAAGCGACACTGATACACAGCCCAAGAGTTACGAATGGCGATGGATACGAAAGAGAATACCGACGGGAATTCAAGAACTCAGCGGGCGCACCAAGACTGAGGGTCCGAGAGGTGATCAGAGAAATACGATGCTGAAGAGGTCTTAGCCCAACACTTCCCGGCAGATCCACCGCTTCTATTCCAGAAAACGAAGCGAAATCGATGGTCAAGACTAGATACATTCGGTCACATTCATTGATGAGACGAGGGAAAGATCCGATGTTGGCAAATGAAGGTCGGAGTGGAGATTAGGATGGTGCTGAGGGAGTCTCGACGACGACGCCGTGGCAGTCTTTGGCTACGTGAGGGTGTGGAAATGGTGGTTGAGTTGAAGAGGCACGACGACGGGACCGTGCGAGTATGCCAGCACGGAAGTTGACGGAACACGACAACTTCGTTTTCACCGGGATCACCACTAGTAACCGCCACCTGGCCATGCAGCCTGAGCCTGAGGTTGTCCTATGTATTTACGACACTCGCAATTACAGCCTATTGTAGCGAGCAGTAAGATCATTACACCGCAAAAACCCTGTGATATTGGATCTTCTCCCTCACGTCAACTGGACATCACCCCTTCTGATGTTTCTATTTGCCAGATGAACATATCAGATTTGTGTAATCATTCAAGTTTGGTTCCATTGGCTCTATACCTTGAACTGCCATTGCTGGTCTCACGGTGACGATAATGATCCAACTAACTGCAGAAGCTGCCTGACACGTAAGTTACTCCCAGTGAGATTATCTACCATCTCCTGAGATGTTGAACTTGAATATCAAGTAATTGTGGGCATTATAGGCACCTCAAATCAATTAACTCCTCACGGCCTCACCCCTCAATGTTCGGAGCACGACGTCACCCCGCCTGTGCATACCCGGGCGAAATGGGAACTTATCGACTGACGCGACCATCGGACTCATCCCCGTCCAAACGGCTCGCGTCTAACACTGGTACGTTTTTTTCACAAATTCTTGCGACGGGCTTGAAAAGTAACCATGAAGTCCCTGTGACAGGCCACGTTCCCAATGACACGACAACGGGCAATAGAGCCCTTCACCATCTGGCGCGGTTCCAACAGCTCGGTCAGATGGCAGATCTCGATACCACGGTCTCACTCTTGAACGACGCTACTCGACACAGCGAGGACGACGATCCAAACAAACTCTGTTGGCTCTTCCACCTCGCAATGTCGTACAGCATCCGGTTTGCTAGCCTTGACCAGCTCTCCGATCTCACCAGTTGTATTACCACGCTTGAAGACCCGTTATCACGTTGTTTGGACAGTGCTGCCAGAGCAGGTGCCCTAAACAATCTCGGCCATCTTCTACGAACGCGATTCGAACGCCTCGGTGACCTCGCCGACATCAACAGGTCGGTTTCGGCTCTGGAAGAAGCTGTTCAGCTCACACCGGATGACCCCCATACCGACAAACCGAACTTGCTCGCCAATCTGAGTGCTTCGCTCAGGTTACGCTATGAGCGTCTCGGAGACCTTGCCTGCGTCGACCGGTCCATCTCCCTTGCTGAGGATGTTTTGCGCCGTGTCCCAGACCACCATCCCTCAGGGTACGTGCGCTCAACGTACTTGGTGCCTCATTACAAGATCGCTTCAAGCACCACGGTGACCTCCCCGACATTTCCAGATCAATTGGTGCACTCGAGGATGCCCTACAAACCATGCAGGATGACCAGAACAGACAGATCCACATGTCTGAACCACCTGGGCGGGGCGCTACTCGCGCGTTTCGAATCGAACACTTCGGTGACGTCGCCGACATTCACACGTCAATTTCCATACTCGAGCAGTGCGTGAGCCTGATGCCAGATAACAGTCCGTTCAAGCCCAGCAGGCTGAGCAATCTGGCATACGCACTCTCGTGTCGTTTCCAAAGGCTCGGTGACGTCACCGACATCCACCGTTCGATCTCATTGCTCGAAGACGCTGCATGTCACATGTCGGAGGGTGATCCCGACAAACTGGCTCTCTGGACCAATCTCAGCCGCTCATTGGTGGACCGCTTCGAACTTTTGGGTGGAGTAGAGGATATTGATAAAGCTGTTGCCATTTGGGAGGACGTCTCGCACCTCGCACCAGAAGATACTGATCACGAGGGTTTTTAGGCGCTCCTAGAGAACCTCAGCAGTTGTTTTTGGAGACGTTTTGAGCACCTTGGGGAGTCTGCCGACCTCGAAAAGGCAATACCCATGTTGGAAGATGCTCTGGCACGCACGCACGCCAAGGCCGGGATGCTAAGCTTTCTAGGTAGTATGCTAATTGGTTCTTTCCAATTGAGTGGTGACGTTGGTGATATCAACAAAGCAGTCTCACTCCAGGAACAGGCTTTGCAGTGTGTGCCAGATGGCCACGCTGAAAAGCCTGCTACACACAGCAATTTCTGCGCTGCATTATTCATATGCTTCGAACACTTTGGTGACCCAGGAGACATCGACAAGGCAATTCCTTGCTACGAGGATGCTCTGCGGTTACTCCCGGAAGACCCCTATAGGCACGGATTTCTCAACAATTTCGGGAAATCTGCGTTAGTTCGGTTTCAATGCCTCGGTGACAGAGCTGACGTTGATAAGGCAATCTCGCTTCTCAGTGAAACCGTCGGGCTGACTCCAGACGAAATTCCCATCATAGTATACAGGCTACACAGCCTCGGTCTTGCATTCCTTGCTCGCTTTAAGGCCTTTGGCGACCCTTCCCAGCTTCTCATTGCACAATCGCATCTTTCGCGAGCCGCGCGTACATCTATCGGGCCATCTGACATTCGGTTCCATGCAGCGATGGAGTGGATAACATCGACTGAGCTACTCAATGGTGACGCTTCAGAGGCGTATGGGCTAGCCATTGGTCTGCTCCCCCACCTGGCATGGATCGGCCTGCCTCTCCAACGTCGACATAGTGTACTTTACCGGGCTGCGCACGTTGCACGAGATGGTGCTGCTTCTGCGATCGAACTTCATCAGGCACAAGTGGCTGTCGAATGGCTCGAGCAAGGACGCGCCATTGTCCGGGGTCAACTATTGCAACTACGCACACCTGTGGATGCGTTATGGGATTTGTATCCTGCGCTCGGTGAGCGACTGTTTCGGGTATCCAAGGAGTTGGAGCGACTCAGCATCGGTGATCAACTCTTGCAATCGGGTCACTTGAATGCGGCATCACTTGCAGCCGATCGACAGGCGCGACGGCACTGCGCTCTTGCGAAGGAATATGACGAACTTCTCATCGAGGTCCGGTCCTTACCAGGCTTTGAACGGTTCTTGTTGCCAAAGACCTTTGCTCAGCTTGCCGTCGCGGCACGCGCTGGACCTGTTGTCATTCTCAATGCCAGCGAACGGAGGTGTGACGCATTTATCGTGACCGGGAACTCGGGGGGTCCCCTGCATGTGCCGCCTGATATCACCTTTTCAGAGGTGGTAACGCTACAGAGTATGTTGAAGAGTTTGCTCGAGAGCAGAGGCCGGACAGTTTCAATACCGGAGCCTGATCGGGTTGCGAGGCTCGTGTCACAGTCCGGACTACTCAGCGCCGGCGATGCCTTCAAGCATGTCTTGTCTACAGTGTGGAGGAATGTGGTTCACCCAGTCCTGGAGAGGCTAGGGTATACGGTCTGTGGTTATTGGGATGCAATGACCAATTAATTGACCACGTATATACCAGGGGAGTTGCGTCGCATTTTTTGGTGCCCAACTGGGTCGTTTGCATTTCTCCCCATCCATGCCGCAGGCCTCTACGATACGAATGAACCTGGACCAAAATTGTCTGACTTTGTGATATCGTCGTACACGCCTACCTTGGATGCACTCAAGTCGCCCCACGAGAACGATTCCACCACTGCCAACTTGCGCATCCTCGCTGTTCCTCAACCAGACTCGGACGGACAAACACGACTCCCTGGTGCACGCCAAGAAATGGCCATTCTCCGAAGTACCATCGCGGCCCTATCCTCCCCACACATCACCCTTCTCCAAAGCGGTTCTGGCACGGTCGACGACGTCCTCGCCCAAATGTCGCAGGCCCACTGGGTCCACTTTGCCTGCCACGGCATCCAAGACGAACACGCCCCGCTCGACAGTGGCCTCATACTTGCTTCGGGCGAGCGTCTCACCCTATCGGACATCATCCGGATCTCGCGCCCGCGTGGCGGGTTGGCGTTCCTCTCGGCGTGCCAGACAGCAACGGGCGACCGGGCGTTATCAGATGAGGCCGTGCATCTCGCGGCGGGGATGCTTTTAGCGGGGTATAGCAATGTGATTGCGACGATGTGGTCGATTGGGGATCGGGATGCACCGGAGGTGGCGCGCAGCGTGTATGAGCGGCTGTTCGATCTGACTGAGAGGGAGGTCGGGGTACCGGATGTGACGAGGGCCGCGCGGGTGTTGCATGTGGCCGTTGAGCGCCTTCGTGTTCGGGGCGCATCGTTCATGTCATGGGTGCCGTTTATCCACGTTGGGCTGTGAATTCAGGACGATATCGCATCGTATGTCAAATGATCTGAGAGAAACGTAAAGTCAGGCAACATCGCATGCCTGAGAACGATACCGTACGACTTCCCATCAATGTCTAGCCCGGGCAGCATGGTCACGTCCTGAGACGACAAGAACTCTCCGAACGATCGGAAACGTTGGGGAGAAAGGTGTGCTGGACTCTGGGTCGAACCTGAGCAAAGAAATTCGAGGAAAAACATATGGCCAGCATGGGGGTCGAACCCAGGACCTTCGCGTTATTAGCACGACGCTCTAACCAACTGAGCTAGCCGGCCGTGAAATCCATGTCATGTACCGACTTTGTAGCCGCATGATCGACGGCAGATCTTCGGGAGGAACGCCACATAACTCTCATTGCAGAATATGGTTTGCCGGTGAGAACGTTAAGTTGTTCGTGGGTCTGGTGAACGCAATCTCGATGGGCGTGGGAGGTTTCCTGGCGGGTTAGAAAAAAAAAGGTCTGAAAGCGACACCTTGAGCTCGGAACACCGCGGTACGCAGGTACACTCCAGGAACCGTTCAGGAGGTGATCATGATACACTAGCAATTGTGGACAAGCAAGCTCGACCAAAACGCCAGGGGATTTTTTGCTACACCATAACACTTTACTTGTCCACGACTGTCCACTGGTGAGCCAATCGGATGGTGCTGGCATAACGCCATCGCGAGGTGGATCAGTCAGCTAATCAGATAAGCATACTGCTTTTAGGAACCATCCGCGGTTAGCTTCCGACTCCGAACTTGCTGGCGCCTCCGCTTGCTCTTGCCAACGACGTCGATCTCTACGTTCTTTGGGTGACAATCGCAGTCGTCTTTATCGTCAATCCTAGACGCGCCGTCAGCCCTCTTCTCTTTCCCCCAGCTACGCCATGTCCAGCTCCAACTTTCATGTCGTGACCTCCCCGGACCATTTCAAGGACATCTTGTCCGCCGATCTAAAGCGGGTCTCTTTGATCAATTTCTGGGCTCCATGGGCCGAACCATGCAAGCAGATGAACCAAGTTATCACTGAGCTCGCGAACAAGCACCCTGAGCTATTGGTCTTGCAAGTAAGAGAACTCAGAAATCACGTCCGATCTTTTGCCGACTGATGTGCGACGTTCCTCTTGGCTACCCGATTTTCCGTGGCGTTGCGGAATAGGTCGAGGCTGAAGAGCAGGAAGACATTTCAGACTCGTTTGACATCAAGGAGGTTCCGACCACCCTCCTTCTCCGAGTAAGTTTGGACCCTTTGCTTTGCCAGCTCCACGTCACCGCCTGTTACTTATCCGCGGATCACACCTCAAGGGTCACGAGTTGCTTGATCGGTTCGAAGGCGTAGATGCACGTCGTGCGGCGACAGCTGTCAACACAGCTCTGGGTAAGGCGCCACAACCCAGTCAGCCTCCTGAAAAGAAGGGAGAATCAGAGGAAGAGCTCGTGGCACGTATGCGTGGTATAATGAAACAAAGCCCGGTGGTTCTGTTCATGAAAGGGGAACCTGACAGCCCTCGTTGCGGTTTCTCGAAGAAGGCTGTCAACCTATTGCGAGAACAACAGGTCAAGTTTACACATTTTGACATACTCGAGGATGAGGCAGTTAGACAAGGTGAAGTGATCCTCCCTGGCATTGCCATCCACTCATTTTGTGGCGACAGGATTGAAGAAACTGAATGACTGGCCAACCTTCCCGCAATTCATCGTTGATGGTGAATTTGTTGGGGGATTGGACGTAGTCACTGAGATGGTGAACAGCGGGGAGTTCGCGGAAGCATTTCCTAAGGCTTAAGGGAGCGACTTCACTGAACATGTATTGTGTACTCATTGATCGATTGTGGAGTTCCGGAAGGAAGCGGTTTAAGTGTCACCGGTGGCGTGCTGCAGTGCCACTAGGTGAGAATCGGAATTGGCATTTTGCAACATGCCTTGCACACGTGTCGGATCAATAACGGCAAGGTAAACCCGGATTCTGCTTGTCCGCCATCCTGCAGTGTCAACGCTCATGGAGTGGGTATCATTCACCCAGGGAGTCAGCTGTGTCGTGGCACAGGAAACTGACTATGGCGTTGGAAATACTGGAGCTCACAAGGTATATTACCGTGATAGGATCCCCTTAAGCAAGCCACTCGTTGAGAACCACTGATCAAGCCCTGGTGCCATTGGTGATGGTGGCGGAAGTAATAGGAACACCGTGAGATCCCATAGGCAGATGAGTGGAACACGTCATTTGGCCGCAGGGTGACTCCACTGCATCAAGGTCGGATGATCAATTCACCTGTACAGACAGGACATCGTTAGAGAAGCCTCACGAATGCAGGTTCTATTCACGACCCCGAGAGATAAGTCCGCAAAGCTCGCCTTTTTGCTTGGCTCACTACACTTCTCCAGCCTGGTATGACGCGTCGCCTCAAAGCTGGCAGGTGTTGCAATGAGGCATCATCCGCAGTGACGTCATCCGATAAATGAAGGCCCTGACCCGGTCCGTATGTAAATAAGGTCAAACCAGGTCCAACAATTACCTAACCGTGGGGTCACCAATTCCCGGGCGATCGTCCCTCCTTTCGAATTCCCGTGGGTTCCAATGATTTATATTTGCGAGAGCGTTTCCTTTCAAATCTGAGATTTTTCTTTCGATTTTTCTTTCGTTTTCTTTCGGTTTTTTTCTGTTTCATCATGTCTCCAAGTCAAGACTCGCCAAGTCGTGTGCTCCTCCTCGTAGACGTCCAAGCCTACCTCCTGAGGGACGCCAAAGACGGCGGTGTACCCTCGGCGCAGACGGTCCGTGAAAACATCCAGACCGTCCTCTCTAAAGCGCGCTCCGAAGGCAACCCGCCACGGATTATCCACGTTCGCAACTGTGGCGAACCCAGCGAACCCGACGAGCCAAACACGTCAGGGTGGCAGCTCTACTTCCCACCCCTCCCGCACGAACCTGTCGTTGATAAAAAGAAAAACAACGCGTTCGCTGGCACCAACCTCGGGGACCTAATTCCGGCAAACGCCGAGGTCGTCATTGTCGGCATGCAGAGCGATTACTGCGTTCGTGCAACGTGTAGCGCTGCGCTTGATAGAGGGAACGAGGTTTTCTTGATAAGGGGTGCTCACGCTACCTTTGATCGCATTGAGATTTGGAATGGGGGTAGCGTTACCAAAGCTCATGTGATCGAGGATGAAGTTGAAGCTGAGCTTGATGATGCTGGAGTCGTTATCTTGGACATGAAGGATCTTCCAAATCTCTTCACGGACCGATAACTGCCGAGCAGTAGGCGGACGGATTCATATTGTGCGGGATTTCGGTACCACGTTGGTTTGCGGTAAGGTTGCTGGCTTGATTCAGCGTTTCAAACCTGACTGTGCGATACAGGATTGGAGGTATCGTTGTGAGGTCGCACTTGGATCTCGTTGTCAATGCGAAGGTTTGACATGGGCTACCAGTATCGTTTTCTCCCATCGGTATTTCATTATTTATTTGACGTCTCCCTCTTCTGGGTCTCATAGCGCACTCTACATGCAATCTCGGAATCTTCCTAGTAGACCATAGGCACTAGTCGCTTAACTGCACCTTAGAAATTTCAATTCATTAGAGCAGACTCCATTTTTGGTGTGAACCTGAAGCTTGCTCACCATTTGCCGTTCATTTAGAAGCAAATGAACACGGCCGTATGATACTAGGTTTGTTTGTTTTTAAAGCCTTTGGTAAATAACGCGGAGTCACATGATTTTTTTTGTCGCTGCGATTGTGGCTGTGACACCAGAACGGCTTACAGTTGTACGAACATGCTTCTTTGATGGCTACGACCCAAAAAAACGCCGTAGATCCTTACAAGCCAATCGAAGATGGAAAGGTTTGTGCTATTTCGGTGCTTACCCAGGGAATTCAACTTAGCGTTTGATAGAATCAGCGTCTCAAGTTAACCGCTGATACACCCTTCACGCCAACGTATGTCCGGCAGGCGCTTACGTTGTCATCTGACCCCGCTGGAATATACGAGAGCCGTGTGAAAGATCGTCACATCGTCCTCGAAAACCCAGCAAAGGAGAGCAAAGCCAAGAAGGAGAGGGCAGCAAAGCAGGCTCGCATACAAGCCGAGAAAGATCGAAAGAGGCTCAGACCATTGGGACGAAACGAAGCTAAATCCAAAGGTCTTTGGAAATTGGAAAAACGCGCGACCCGGTGTGTTTGTTACTACATGTCCTGTCTGTTCGTTTGTGTTGAACATCGAGCATCTCCCTCTGGTGACTCAGGTTCGACTTGTTCATACCGCTGCACCGGCTCTGGATAGGGTACATGTCGGAACTTTTGGGACTTGGTGTTCCGGATGCGTCGTCTTCGTCGCATGAGAGTAATATGCCCAATGCATCCACGATGCACGCAAAGCTCGTCAAAGCAGACTTCAATGGGGCATTGCTCACAGGTGAGCGATAAAGCGTGCTGTAAACTGACTGGTCTCGCTCGCTCACTGACCCATGCCCTCGCACCATAATCCCAGTTCGCCAAAGCCGCAATCCATGTCTCGTCGGTCTCTCTGGGATCGTCATCCATGAGACGGAGAACGCGTTCAAGCTCATCACTCGAAAGAACCAATTGAAACGTACTACCCCTCTCTACGCCATCCGAATCCTTCTCATACTCTTTGGTTTCTACAGTCGTCCCGAAACAGAACTCCGTCTTCGCGCTTGCCGTACCACTCTACTCGGACCTCCCTCCCTCAGCCACAGAGAGGAATTCCGTGCAGACAGAAACGCTCCAATTAAATGAACAATGTTCGAAAACGGTGCTCGATAAACCTTACATCGAGTTCGACCTGTATGGAAATCAGTTCTGTTTCCGTTCTGCGGATCGGTCAAACAAGAAATTCAAAGCCAAGGAAACGATCGAGTTGTGAAGGAAGATCGATATGGGGTGGTGGGCCGCGTTTCTTGTGCGTCATCCGTGTGTGACGTACATCATCACATGGGTGCGGGCATCGTATACTGAGATGACAGGGCATTTTAGCATGAAACCATCACCTTTCTTGGATTGACACTGACCGTGACTGTCGGAACGAATGACGCGCAACAGCGACAACGGAGGATGCGCTCAAAGCACGGGCAGTTCTTGACAGACCCCCCGCGACGCGCGCTAGTGATGATTATTGTCCGAGTTGGCGCTCAGCCTTGCTAGCACCTGTCACGGTTCAGTACAGTTGGTTCCGCGGTGGCCCGTCCCAACCCCTTTTCTCATCGTAAATCGATTTGATCTCCGGGTCCCAGAGGAACGTCAGCGTTGTCACGAAATTCTAAAACTTGAACGTCGTCTACGAATGAGGAAATGTTGCACGTTTCCCCGCCGTCGTTTAGTCTTGGATGCGACCAACCTAAATAGGACCCGGGCGTTCCAGAGAACCAGGCGACTACTAGCACTCGGCGACACGAGCAAGTTTTTATCAAACGGCCGCAACGCCATCGGACAGCGTGGTAACAAAGCTATCTTCGATACATGCGTCAACATGAAGCACATGCGAACGAAAACTCTGCCGGTCGTGTCGTGTTCTCGAAAAAAATGCGGGTGAAAGGCGTGCCACATCTGAAACGCCACTCCGATGGTTTCCCATAGAAGCCCTTTCACTAGTTTACTTCCACGACGGAGGCTCAGTCCCTACAAACATGCCTCCTGGCCAGGTTATCGTCCTGGACGCACGTGGTTCAGCCGTCGAACTTCTTGGGCCCATGTGCACGCGGCATTTTATGTCTGCGAATAGTTCACAGGACACCATGGACTGCCGTCGCCTTAAAAACGCACTTACTGTCGCTCGGGTATGACATCGGTCATCACCTATCGATCAACGCCATTTATATTCTCCCAGGTTTTGTCGGGATGCTTCGTAGCCTTGATTGGATTGTGCTACGGCTGACCGCTTTAGCATCCCTAGTGTCCATTTCGACGGCAGCGAACATAAACGTAACAGCGCCAGTTGTGAACCTTGGTTATACACAATACCAAGGATACTTTGACGCGCAGACAAATATCACTAGCTTCTTGGGCATCCGTTATGCTGCTCCACCTGTCGGTGAGTACAATGTGGTCCTCATTCGATCGTGCTCTCCGCCGTAGTTATTGAAAAACTGATTTACGATGCGTCCTGCTCAGGAAAATTGAGATTTCAAGCGCCTCAACCACCAGTCGCCGAATCGTGCGTCCAATCCGCAACCCAGAACCCTAACATGTGCTATCAAGCTAAAGTCGGTACCAACACAACTGCGCCTGTCTCACCTTACGGTGTCAACAAACGACAGAGCGTGACACCAGCTGCTTCGGAGGATTGCTTGTTCCTCAAGTGAGTGGCATGTCGTAGCCGCGAGATTGGTGTAAATTCAGGCCCGTAGTGTTTTTCTACCTGGGACAATGCCCGAACCAGTCAATACTACAGGAGGCCTCCCGGTTTTGGTGTGGATTCACGGTGGAGGGTACGTGTTTGATCCACATGCCCCTGCGCGCATATCCGATTTCGCGATGCAGTTATATAAATGGGTACGCTGCTGGCTTCAATGGGGCCAATCTCCTCGGTGATTCACTGAACACCATGGTGGTCGTTGTCATCCAATACCGTCTTGGTGCATTCGGTATGACTTCCGGTTGTTGAAACCCTCGTCAATGGTCCTGATTAATCCAATAGGCTTCCTCTCCGGAAACGAGATCAAAGCTCAAGGTGCCCTGAACGCTGGCCTCCGTGAGGAACATTTCCCAACTTTTACTCTGGACCACACCCTAAGACCATTTGCATCGGCAGTTGACCAAACATTCGCATTGCAATGGGTGCAGAATCACGTACAGCTATTATATATATCCATCCTACCCACACTTATGAGTCCATAATAGATTGGACTGTTTGGTGGTGATAAAGCCCATGTCACGATATGGGGCGAGTCCGCAGGTGCTGGTTCCGTTCTACAACACGTTATTGCCAATGGAGGCAACACTCAACCTCCACTTTTCAATGCCGCGATCACGAGTTCCACATTTTTACCTTCTCAGTATTACTACAATGATCGTGTACCTCAGGTGGGTTGCTGCCGCTTAGTCTCTATTGACGGAGCGCCGGTAAACTGATCAAGAGCAGACGTTGTATAACGAAATCGTCAGTATGACCGGGTAAGACAGCCTTGTTCACTGCACCTCTCCGTCACTTAGTGACGCCCGTTGTGCAGATGCGCATCGAGTACCGATACGTTTACATGTCTACAATTCGTGGACATAGAGACTCTCCAGATTGCAAACTACAATCTTGCTCGCTCTGCTTTCTATGGCACCTTCATCTTCGTCCCTGTGGTTGATGGCACCTTCATCCTGGAGCGTCCAACCGTCACCCTTGCCAATGGTCAGGTGAACGGAGTGCGTGAATTCTTTCGACGGCATCTCACGCTAGCTGACGTCCTTGAAGCAAGTGCTCCTCGCTGTTACCAACCAGAATGAAGGAAATACTTTCGTGAATCCCAACGAGACACTGACGATTACGGATTATGTCTCACAGCTTTTCCCTGACATGTCATCTCTCCAAGTCCAAGAAGCCGCATATATATATGAGGGCCACGGAAGCGCACTGCAGCAGGCCATGATGGTGATGGGGGATTGTGAGTCAAACCCTTACACGGCAAGCAACGTTAACGGTCACTCAAGCCTCGTTCTAGCCATCTTCGTGTGTCCGACGTACTACCTGCTCCAGACGTTCACTGGTCGTTCGTGGAAGGTCAGTTTCCCCACCCTGCAAACACCTCAGTGGACTCGACGCATTCCTCTCAGGGCCTCTTTGCAATCCCACCCGCATACCACGGTCAAGATGGCATCTATTACTTCCACTTGTACGCCATATCTTCCTCTCTCCTTCCGTCAATGCCCTAAACGGACGTTTTATTGCATTATAGCCCGAGCAATTCCTCTTTCTATAACAATACGCAATTCACAACTGCCTTTGCCCAATCCTTCATGTCCCTCGCCAAGTATTACGACGTCAACATCAAGTTTGATCCGAGTAACATCACGCCGTACTGGGACGAGTACTACATCGGAGAGACGGAGATGCTGTTCAATCGTACTGAGGCGGGCGTACCGGTGGTCGTGCCCATCAGAACCGATCCGGCGCAATTTGAGCGATGCGCGTGCGTGTTTTGGTTTCCCCATGCGTCTTCAGACGTTCGTCGTCAATGCGGTACTGACTTCGCGTGTGTGAAACGTGTTACAGGTTTTGGTCGACGGTGACCTCGATGACGGCACAGTGACCGATATATCTTGAGCTCGGACGAAAAAAAAGATGCTCAATTCGAATGGGGAGTAGTCACCATGGGTAGAATCGATCGTTCAACGTGCATTTCGGAATGTTGTAACGAGCCTTGATTCTCCCGGGATGTCGGTCCCGGGGTTGATAAGTAGATCTCAATCCAAGTCCCTTGCTCCCCCTCGACAGGATCCACATGGATTGTGACGTCGACCAAACTTTTCCAGCGTGATATGGCCTTGAGGGCGTTGAATAAGCATGCTCAGATTATTCGAAGGGCGAAAGAAACAGAGAACTGAAACAAGCATGAGGCCAGTCGATACTGTACGCCATGGAAGACGCACTGTGACCGATTCGGATGAATCCCGTGTGCGTGCAACTACTTCAAAACCTACGACAAGATAATACAAGTATCTACAAGCCGACATTTGTAGACCATGATCAATGTGCCCCGATCAGCAGCATTGTTGCCTTAGAACAATTTGACCGGACTTTATCTCTCTATCAGATGATTAAAAGCATCGTGTATTTAAAATGAAAAGGCATTTTAGCAAGAAACCAGGGAATGATGTACGACCAAGGTCCGCACGAGGCGGCAGGGGTGTCGAGCCATCGCAGCTTGTAGGTGACCGTGTACCGCAGCACTGATATTGTCTGAGTCAGGCCCCACCATTCCGAACACGTCGGCCGGTTCCACGCAGTTATACTGCGCCTCTCCGTACAGAGTGCGAGTCAGGCACCGGATACGAGAGGTAATGTCGACTTATAACCGCCAATGGCCACGAGGGCCAGTCATAGGATTGGAGTGTACCTTCAAGTTAATGAGGAAATCCCGCATTCCGTTGAACAGGGGCAGCTTACAGTAGGTTTGGGGAACCGGGACCGTGTCCAAAAATGGCGTTCTGCCCTGCAGGAGGGTCGCGCTTGCTCACTAACTCGGCATAGTTCAATGATGCGGCCGACTCAACCACATCAACCGCAGCACTTATCTTTGATCGGCCTGCCAAACTCGCAGAAACCCGCGGGTCGGCGATACGGAAATACCAAGCTACTGAAGATGATACGAACATCGGCTATCAATACAGGCGTTACTGGAATGCGGCCAATCAAGTTAAGCATTTATCGCTCCCATCCGTATCTCTTCACCGTCCCCTCCATCCCGCCACACATCCTCTGCAAAGACCATCGTGGCCTCGCTGGGCGTAGATAACGTCGACAGGCCAAACCCAGAGTCGATCCCACCCGTATGTCCGCTCTGCACGTTGCGCGCGTACAGTTCCCGCACGCTCAAGATAAATCGGCCGGGTAATGTCGCCATCGGAATGGTCTCCACAAGGGCAATGGGTATGATTTTCCATCCCCCCACTGAGATCTTCCCCCATTGGTACAACGTGTTCACGAGGTTCCACACGAGGAAACTGTCGGGGAAGGCGGCCATCAGTTGCGATCGTCACGCAGTATGTGATGGGGTGGAAGTGAAGAGAGTAAAACGAGGACGCACCAAAGGAAGTAAAGGATACCTTGCATGAAAAGCAGATTGATGAATCGGTTGGCTTGCCACTGCTTCGTCGCTCGGTACATCTGGAGCGACTGTCTTATGAATTGGATGATGACCACGATACACGTCGTAGCAGCGTGAATGAGCTGCGTCGTGTCAGCAATTTCATTCCAGGTGGCAGAGTTAGCCTGCAGTAAGCAAAACGAGAAATCCAGGATTTGGGCGACGGTCGCTATATTGTGCGATGGGCGGGGTTGTAGTCATCCGGTCAGCACGGCGTGTGTGATTCTTGATCTCGAGTGCTACATACCTGTAAAATTGCGCGCACTGCTATAGAAAATGCAAGAAATAGTCGAGGGAACGATCTCTCCGGCGTAGGTAGTAAGAAGAATGCCAAGGATGATCTTTGATCGGTTCCACATCGCCCACGCGCGTAGGATCATCACGACTATGATCAACATTGGTACTCGTTTCATTGAGTTCAGTTAATTGGGAACTCACAATCTGCCGCACAGATAAACCCAAAGACGGCCCATGTAGCGACGGTGTCCAAGTCCCCACCTTCGAAACATCCGTGAACCAAAGAGACATGGACCGTAGGGAGAGATGTACGTACAACTGTTGAATAGATATCGATCACCTAATGTTTCTGACTCAGAACGACGGATACTCACAGCTATAAGTTGGGATCGTTAAAGTCGACTAGCGGTCATGTAAGAAAACTCACCTTCGCCGGACCAGGTATAAAAGAACTTCCCGCTTTGATGAAGTGGGTCAGCTCAATCTACCACCAAGGCCCAGAGTTTTGGACGTACAGACAGCAAGGATACTAATGAAGCAATCGAGTCAGTATCCCGTGCCTGCGTGACTTTTATGGTCACGAACGTACATGTAGCCACACAGGCTAAGATAACGAACCTGGCACGCAGTCACTACAAGTCATGAAATATTTCGAAGAGTTTGATACGCACGAAAACGTATAGCGTGGATACCGAGGTCCATGGCTTGCTCTGTAATCCTATCAGAAACGCGATTTACTTGAAAGGCTTCGCGCTGCGGACCCAAATATATTCCACCTTATCGCATCGTCAATCTGTAATCCGAATCGTGATGTCAAGAAAGAAAGCGAGGTACCTCTGTCGGAAACGTGAGGACTGACAACATCACAGTTCAGTGGTCAGCCTGAGCCTTCATGATGACAGCATGGAAAGAGCATTACTGTAATCATATCCGATGGCCGTGACGATCGCAACTGTGAACTCCTGTGAAGCTCGTCGTTCTCAAATGGATATTAGCGTACCGCTAGCATAGTTATTCAGTAGAATACTTTCCACAGCAGACTGTAAGGAAGACATGATCTTGGTGCGTAAGACTGGGAGAATATGGATCGCGACTCGGAGAAAGGGAGACAAGAAGGAACGTGTACTAGGCTTGCGAGGGGAATCGCCGTGAGGTTTTAAGGGATATCTCCGGGTTAGCCAAGGCTTGATTTGACAATATCTAACGAGATCCATACCGCATATGTAATTAGAGGTGACCGCGCTTCCTGCGGACGTAACAGAAATTTCAATCTATCTTGTCACGAATTCCGCTGTACAGATATGGTTGCTGTGCAATATAATGATTAAAGCATGCGCAAACGTTTTCATAGTAAATTTGCTGGAAAGCTGGCACAAACGCGCACCGAGATTCGTTATCTGCGACTCACGAATAATGTGCACGAAGTCTCCCGATCCGGTCCGGCTGCCATATATGCTATATGGGCGCTGCAAGCACTCGGGAACTTCCTCGCATAGCTTAGTATGGAAGGGATTTTGATCGGATTCCAACGCTCGCCAAGACTGTCAGCGCCGATGTCGGAAACATCTAAGCTCCGGGTATACCGTAAGTTGTACGCACAACCCGCTACAAGTAAACGGTACTTACCGATATTGGGGAGGAACCAAGTTGCGACTTGCACGGGTAACGATCGATCGTTGGAAAAGTCAATTCCGTGCCAGTGATTCTTCACGATTCCTTATTACATAATCAGCCTCTCTGTAGTGTAGCTCAGCATCCCCTGCGAGCATCATCGTGCTCATGTTTGTCCAGTCAACGCAGACAGGCCGAACCAAGCTGATCTTACCTCTTCATCCACTTGAAACATGGCGTGCACATGATAGATTGAAACTCCCCGGCATGATCTGAGATAGCTCCCCAGTCGATCATTGTGTTTAAGACATTAAGAAACTTCAGCGATTTGTCTCCTGATACTGGATGGGAGTAAGGGCTAGAGAGGTGGCTAGCTGAAATGGAAAGAAGGCAACCTGGTTGGGATGCCACCGTTTTGTAGCTCAGCACATTTGTAACGACCTTATGGCTCGAATTGGATGGTCATAACATATCACCACGGCGGGAATGAGTTGGCGGGCGCTAAGTGAAACCATGGTGAGAAATCCAGAATCTGGAAGATGAACATTACGTAGCGCGCATGTCATTCAATCAGTAATTAGTAAGTTTACTGTTGAATTTCACTCTCATAGTATGGGTCCTGGAGAACCAATGTAGGAGTGTGGTGGGTAGTTCGTATATATCGACCTTTTGAAATGGTAGCACTAATAAGTACTTGTAGGTCATGAAAGGAAGGTTTGACACGAACGCACCTCGAAGACTTGCTTGGAAACCCCTTCCCAACCAGTCAACTGTCTTGGAATGGCATTGCGTAACCATAAGGAGGTCATGTAATTCCCGATTTTTGTGAGCCCAGACTCAGAAGGGGGTTAGTCGTCTGAAGATTCAAGCTCCAAGTCGAAGCCGGCTGAGGTATCCGATGACAACCATTTTAGGTCTGGACCGGCACTGTCATTGACAGTCGGAACGGCACCTACTCTTCGGCGAGGACTCGGAGCACAGAGTTCCAGGTCGCGGCAAATCCCCCAGTGCCACGACGACTACGAATTGTCACAGTCACATGCCAGTGGCGGCCCGGGTGCAACCGTTTTTCTCATCATGAGTTTCCCTGGATCCAGGATTCCAGAGAAATACCAGCATTACATTGTCTTTGTACGAAACCGCATAACGTCAAGAAACGAGGTGACCACTGGCACCCGGTGACACGGGCGAGTTTCTTACACAACTGCAGCGCTCTTATCTTGGGTCCAAGAGTCAACCACCATGCGAACGAAAACTCTGCCGATTCGTGTACTCGAAGAAAACGCGGCTGAAAGGCGTGTCACTTGTAACACACTACTCTGATAGTTTCCCATAGGAGCCCTTCTACTTCCGCGCTGGGAGGTCAGTCCCTGCAAATTATTCTTGTAGTACGAGCCTCCTGACCAGATCAGCATCCATTTAGCCGGATGCGCGTCGAGCTTGGGTCACATCGCTTCATGTCCGTGGATAGTTCACAGGACACCGAATGGATTGCCGTCGCCTTATAAACGTACCTACCCTCGCTCGGGTATGGTATTGGTCAACCATCTATCGATAAACGCCATTCGCATACTTTCCTAGGTTTTGTCATGACGCTTCGGAGCCTTGACTGGATTGCACTGTGGCTGATCGCTTTGGCATCCCCGGTGACCTTTTCGACGGCATCAAACGTCGATGTAACAGCACCAGTCGTGGACCTTGGTTATGCACAATACCAAGGATACTTTGACACACAGACAAATATCACTAGCTTCTTGAGCATTCGTTATGCTGCTCCACCTGTCGGTGAGTCCAATGTGGTCCTCATTCTATCGTGCCCACCGTCGCAGTTATTGTAAGACTGATGTACGATACGTCCTGTTCAGGAAAGTTGAGATTTCAAGCACCTCAAGCACCACTCGTTGAGTCAAGTGTCCAGCCCGCAACGCAGAACCCTGACATGTGCTATCAAACGAATTTCGGTACCAACACAACTGCGCCTGTCTCGCCTTACGGTGTCAACAAACGACAGAGCGTGACACCAGCTGCTTCGGAGGATTGCTTGTTCCTCAAGTGAGTAGAATGGTATGTCGTAGTCCCCGGATTGGTGTAAATTCAGGCCCGTAGTGTTTTCCTACCCGGAACGATGCCCGAACCAGTCAATACTACAGGAGGCCTCCCTGTTTTGGTGTGGATCCACGGTGGAGGGTACGTGTTTGATCCGCATATCCCTACGTGCACACCCGATTTCGCAATACAGTTATGAAGCTGGTTACGCCGCCGAGTTCAATGGGGCCGACCTCCTCAGTGATTCACTGAACACTGGCATGGTGGTCGTTGTCATCCAATACCGTCTCGGTGCATTCGGTATGACTTCCGGTTGCTGAAACCCTCGTCGATGGCCCTGATTAATCCAATAGGTTTCCTCTCTGGAAACGAGATTAAAGCTCAAGGTGCCCTGAACGCTGGCCTCCGTGAGGATGTTTCTTGGCCTTTACCCTGGACCACACTGAGTATCTGCCATCGCCAGTTGACCAAACATTTGCCCTGCAGTGGGTGCAAGATCACGTACAGTTCTTCACATATATCCACCCTATTCAGACTTATGAATCCATGCCAGATTGGACTGTTCGGTGGTAATAAAGCCCAAGTCACGATATGGGGCGAGTCCGCAGGTGCTGGTTCCGTTCTACAACAATGGGGGCAACACCCAACCTCCACTTTTCAATGCCGCGATCACGAGTTCCACATTTTTGCCTTCTCAGTATTACTACAATGATCGAGTACCCCAGGTAGGTTCCTGCTTCTCGGTCTCCGTTGGCAGAGTGCCGGTAAACTAATCGAGATTAGACAATGTACAACGAAATTGTCAGTATGACCGGGTAAGACAATCTTGCTCGTACGTCTCCGTCAAGTAGTGACGCACTTTGTGCAGATGCGCCTCGAGCGCCGACACATTTACGTGTCTACAATCCGTGGACGCAGAGACTTTTCAGACTGCAAACACCGATCTCGCAGCTTCTGTTTTCTATGGCACCTTCATCTTCACTCCCGTGATCGATGGCACGTTCATCCTGGAGCGTCCAACTGTCACCCTTGCCAAAGGTCAGGTGAACGGGGTGCGTGAATTCTCTTGACAGCACCTCACGCCAGCTGACGTCCTTGAAGCAAGTGCTCCTTGCTATTACCAACCAGAACGAAGGAAACATTTTCGTGAATCCCAACGAGACGCTGACGATTACAGATTACGTCTCCCAGCTTTTCCCTGACATGTCATCCTTCCAAGTCCAAGAAGCCGCATATATATATCAAGACTACGGGAATGCGGTCGAGCAGGCCAACATGGTAATGGGGGAATGTGAGTCGGACACTTGCGCGGCAAGCAAATGCCAACGCTGATTTGGAACCCCGTTATAGCCATCTTCGTGTGTCCGACGTACTACCTGCTCCAGACGTTCACTGGTCGATCGTGGAAGGTCAGTCGTCCCACCTGCGAACACCTCGGTGGGTGGCCCTGACGGATGCATCCCAGGGTCTCTTTGCCATCCCACCTGCATTACACGGTCAAGACTCCATCTATTACTTCTACAGGTACGCCCTCGTCTTGCTACCCCCCCTTCCGTCACCGGCCCCTCAAGCGGACGCACACAGCCCGAGCGATCCCCCTCCGTACGACGACCCGCAGTTCATCACCGCCTTTGCGGAGCCCTTCATGTCCCTCGCCAAGTCCGCCGACGTCAACGCCAAGTTCGACCCGACGAACATCACGCCGTACTGGGACAAGTACGACATCGGCCAGACGGAGATGCTGTTCAATCGTACCGAGGCGGGCGTCCCGGTCGTCGTCCCCATTCGGACCGATCCGGCACAGCTGCAACGATGCGCGTGCGTTCGTTTTTTCCCCATGCGTTCGTCGTTCGTGCGATATTGACGTCGCGTGTCGAATCTGTCACAGGTTTTGGTCGACGGTGACGTCGATGACGGCACAGTGATAGATGTCGTGGGCTTCGACGAGCGAAAAAAAAAGACATTCGGCTCAAATGGAGGTAGTAGAATCGACGCTGTTTGTGTGACGTTTCGGATTGTTGTCATTGTAACAAACGTTGATTCTCCCGGATTTGGCACACCTGGATTGTGAAATTCGAAGGTCACTAAACTTCAGCATGGAATATGGAGGGAGGAGATATCGCATTCGTCACATGGTCAGTAGTGTGGTCAAAGCATGTCATGAGTCAAAAACGTGGAGTAAGGGAAGATATCGCGGGAGATGGTCAAGAGGGTTTACGGAAGAGGATGGAGAAATGGGGTAACGCAAACGGAAAATGAACGCATATAAAAACGTTCGCACGGCAAGAGGGAACAAGGTCCAAAAATCGTTACAATGCATCGTCATATCTTCATTCCCTCAAAATCAAATGTTCCCAACTGCAACTTTGGCAAAAACTCATGGCTATCCCTTTCCAACGACGTCGCCTCCGTTCCGGTCAAGGTCGTCGTCGTTCGTGTCACGTCCGTGTCTTCTGAGGTAGTCGTCGCACCGACACTGCGGATCGTTGGTGTAATCATGGAATGTGCAAACGAGGGCATAGGGCCTAATACTGATATCCGGCTCGGGTTCTCGGGATCGGGCAGCTGAAGCTCATCCAAGGGTGAAAGTCGGCCTGATCCAGCTGTACCTCCAAAGGCCGAGGTAGAAGGAGAGACGGGACCACCTTGTCGGCGACCAAACGAGGAAATAGAGCCAGAACGGACAGAACCTGAACTTGCAGTTTGCGCACGGGAACGGGCGGATGGGCGAGAGGAATTAGAACCAGTCAGGACATTAGAGTGCTTGGATGACATGGGTGCAGAGCCGGAGGAGTACGTGTGCGGACTTAGGTGTGAGCGCGAGGAATGCAGCGAACCTTGGTCAGAGACTATGGGATGAGCCTGGTGGACTATCTGAGGCTGCGAACACATGCTCAGCAATCAGTTAGAGACTACCTTAGAGTAAACTCACCGTACCAAATGTCGCGCGTCGCTCGCCTGAGTCAGATTGCATTTCAGCCGTACTGCTACCGCCCAACCCGGCCATTGATAGCCACCCTTCCCTCGCCGTCGGAGGTTCAGCATCGAGGACATCTATCGTGACACTCGCATTGTTTGAAGACCCAGTTATGACAGAGAGCGAGTCGCGCCATGCACGTCCATGTGAACCGCTAAGTCCTGGGGGAGAGTGTGCATTCCTTGTTGACGCAGATGTACCACCAGAGGCAGTAAATGGGGGGACCGGCTGTGGAACGGGGAGATCGAGCACATCCACTCCTTGGGGAAAAGGGAAACTTCCTCTGCTCCCCAAGGAGTCATACGGATCACTGATAGCATATGCCGGTGGCGCACCTGTTGGTAAGGGGGGGACGAGTTCACCGGCTGAAGCTGGACCACGGCCATTTGCAGGGGTCATTGCACGCGAAGGGACGGAAACAGGGGTTCCAAGCCGTGATACTGCGTCGTGATACACGGTATGACCAGACATGGCGCTTCTAGCACTGATGGATGACATAGGGCGTTCACTATCAATGGTGAGACCGAGGCCAGGCCGACGAGGACGCGGTGCGCCAAGGAGTGACTGGCTGACTTCTGCATCATCGGCCCGTACACGTCCCCCGAATGACCTGGAGGTATTTCGTGAGGACGAACCTCCAAACCAACTCTTCCTCAGTCTCGAGATCGAACTGAATCCAAAACTATCCCTCCAGCTACTAGGCCCGGGAACAGGATCGTCATCTGGATGTATATCGGAGGAAGATTCCTCAGTCGGGGAACGTGGGCCGAGCTCCTTGACCTGGACCCTGCGTGCGGTGTACACTTTTGGGTCCTCCATGTCACTTGCAGGATAGGATAGACTACGGACAGACTTTTCTTTTTCGTTAAAGGATGAAGGTTTACGGGTGGACAGACGGTCAACATCAAGAGGCGGGGGCGGTATAAGGGGTGAATAGCCTTCGGGAAGCGATTGATCGCTAGCGTGCTTGACGCTGTACATTCGCGGTGGGCTTAAAGGCTCCTCATCGTCTTCGATCTTCAGTAGTTCACCAGGGGGCACAATGTACCCAGTCATGTCGTTGCTCGCTCGCGTGGGGAAATAGGAATTGTCACGGTACGCTCGTCCGATAGGTCCACCACCTGGAAGCAAGACGCCATAATCTGTAGCGGCAGAGGAGCTCGTATGTCCGGAACCTCCTGATCCAGTGCTTCCGACCAAGTGGGGTGGTGCTGCACCAGGTGGGAGAGAAGCGACAGGACGGACGCTCGAGTTGGCGTGTCGGGATCCATCTACCGCACTGCGACTACGTCGAAGGAAGGAATCAGCTTCTTCGCCGCTGTCCCGTGGTGACCCAACACCTGGAGGCCTCTCCTCATCTCGGGAAGGGCGTGGGGGACGAACGACCTCCCAATGGGTCCAGATTGGTGTTTGACGCCGATTACGAAGACTTCGCGCGCGATAGCGAACAAAACAAATGATAAGGAAGAGCAGGAGATTAAAGCCCACGATAGCACCAAATATGATACCAATGATGGCCCCCTTTGAGAGAGTTGAAGAAGTTGAATAGGGATAAGGTGTCGCAGAGGTCGTGGTACTTGTGAAAGTGGATGTATGAGTAAAAGTTAGAGGTGAAGTGGTGGAAGTGGTCGTAGTAGGTGTCGCTGTAGAAGAGGTGGACGTGGAAGTCGGAGGAGGAGTAAGGCCGCCCCAGGTCCACACCCCATTCGTTCCAAGGGGTATCTAGAATACCCATCAGTCACTGCCCCAATGACGTCGTTACATTCTTTAATTAGAGTTCCATCTTTCGAACGAAGGGAATTCCAGCGAGACATGGCTACCCCCATTCTGCACGGATAATCAAGGGGCACGGAGGCCGGAGAATGGAGGGAAAACTTAAGACGGAGAAACACTCACGCTGGGCCCGTAGTATGTTAGCGGTAGCTCCAACGTCGTCGTACTCGTTGCAATAGGCTGCCCATTCGAGTTCGTAATGACGATCTCCGAGAGCGTCAACCATGAAGGCAATTGCTGTGTACCTGCCATCCTGAGTGGCAAGCTACAAGGCAATCGTAGGAAGGGAGAATGTAGCACAGAAGGGACAGGAAGATGATATAGACGATACGAACGGCCTAACGATGTATGCGTGACCGTTTACCAACTGCAATATGAACGAGAGAATGTGTGGACACTGCGGAGCAAAGCAAACCAGGTTGGGGTTACCGAACGTCACGACACTGGATAAATAAACCACGCACGATAACTGAGACGGAAAATGCGTTAGAAAACTTGAAAAGGTGGAGAAAAGAAAGCAAGGGAGGAGAAGAGTGGAAAGGGTGTCGGAGCAAGAGAGGGAGAGAGAGAGAGAGAAACGAACAAAAGGCACTGGTGGGAGCTAAAAGAACCGACGCGGTTCGTTTGTCACGTGCGTTGATTTTGTGAGAATGTAAATGGCCCGTCTATTGCCATCCTCGTCGTCGCTAGGCTGCAACTGAGACGTGTCCTCGGTCAGCTAAGACTTCTCTGACCACTGAACGCGTTTTCTCTTCACAGACCGACGACCAGTGATTCTATTGTTCAAGCTTCATCGACTTCCACTCGCGTCTACCAGCCTTATGGCACTAGCGAGAAAACAACAAAGCGTGTATGTAAAAGCGAAAACCCGCAGACCTTTCTGCCCATTTCGTCCTTCTAGTCATTCATGGTCGATTGATTGGTTGCGGAACTGCTGCGTTTCCAGGGGACGATCATCTTCGGGGCGTATTTCAACTTACCATTACAATCCTTTGTATCACTTCTTCTTTCCCAATTGCGAGATGTTCTCCCGCACGATATTCTCCTTCGCGTGGATAAGCCCCATACTGTGATCTACCTCCTTTCGTCTTTTTTCAACAGACGACCTCATACTCCCAAACGCCAACACGCGGTCACTTCATCATAGATCAATACCGCTGTAGTTTACCTACGAAGATAACTCACGTCAGGCGGTCCTTTACCTGTGTCACAGGTATTGATAGCATAAACCATGCAAAACGAACATTTAGTCAGATCACGCACCATGTTCAGTATGTCCGTGACTTCCTGTGCAAGTTCTACCCCGCACATAAGTCTCATCTGACCGAAAATCGGAGGCCTTACCATCCGCCCCTTTCAGCCATTCCTCTCTCGTACAATCTCTCCATTGCTTCCAGTCTGCCTCGACCTCCCCGAAGTTGACAAATTCACCAATGTTCTCGAACATCAAATCCATTTCCCGAGGGGGATCTACTACGCCGACAGACCGGGTACGCAATGCAGGTGTCGGTGGCATCTGAGGACTCGAAATCGGCAAGTATTCCTAGTGTCATCCATAATCATTTCACAAAGAAGCGGAAGAACACGACTGCACCAATAAGTCACTTACTTCAGAATCCTGGCGCGCCTGCCTCGCTCTCTTTGCAGAGCCCAACGATCGATGATCTCTGTCAGTAAAATTGCCATTTTTCTGCCCGTCTTCGCGATGCATCCCACGTTTCAACTTCTCATGGACCATTTCAAGTTGCAAATCGTCATTCCGTTCCATATCTGCCTCTTTCCCGGATGTGGGATCCAAAGCCATCGTACCTGTAGAAAGCATACCTTCGACTTCGAAGCCTTTACTGTGTGGATGCGGGCCAAGTCCTCTAAGAGTAGATCCAGGTACCGGTGCGGCGGTTTCGTGTTCCAAACTCGGCACAGGCCTCCCTGCGTTCGCACTACGCTCTGATGCCTGGAGTGTGCGCATATACCCACCTAACCCAGTCTCAGCACCACACTGCGCATCCTCATCACCATTTGATCGCATAAACCCGACACCGTTCGCATATATGTTCCCGTTCGAAGTCATTTCGTCTTCACGGCTCTCCGGAAAACTCCCTAGTGCCTTCTTGAGACCTCTCGGTACGGAGACCGGTGTCATCGGCCTCGCAAACTGGAACGCTGTCGGTCCTAGGGCCCTCCTCGGAGTTTGAGCCGCCCCATGTTGTGTCGCTCCTGAATTGAGTTGCAAAGGCGTCTCCGGGTACGGTATAATCGATATTGGTGTCATCACAGGTCTTGCGATCCCGTCGAAGCTGCGCCTATTTGAACTCGTGTTCGCTCGTGCGAGTCCTGGCTCCTGGACCGGCCGTCCTCCTTGCGATGCAATGCTAGTCCCCGTGGCCCGTTTCGGACCCAAAAAGGCGGTAACCGATCGCGCCTTGCCAAATAGTTCAGTATCCTCGTCTCTCGCACAGGTGTCCTCGGAGTGCGGTTGGGGTTCGGATGGTGGTGCGCAGGAAGCCGAGCGTGATTGGAAGACTTGTCTAGCACTCATGCCGAGTGTTGGAGAGGGATGGATGAAGGAGGAAGCAAAGAGACGCTAAACCCAGAACATGATAATCCGGGGTATAAAAAGGATCGACACCATCACGTGCTACTATGACCTATCTACTATGTCCGAATCAACTCCCCGATCGACTCGCGCACCTCTGTATTTGCGCACCCGATTTTACCTCGACCCTTCGTTTCAAAGGAGCTTTTTGTACCATATAAGTTCCCGACATCTTGTTCAAAACAGGGTCCACGAACTGTACTGCTGTACGAGAGTGCTGACTGCAATTGAAAAAGTTCGTGCGGTCAGGCCGTCGTACATCAAAAGCATTAGTACTAGGTCTAGTTTGGTAGGTCCTACCGGTGCGTTGTGCGAGTTCATTAGCTCCCGTACTTGGCCTTGTATAATTGACCTCTGCTGTCTCTGCATTGTTAAGCTAGTCCGCTTTTCTAAGATATCGGCCGCCTGGCGAAATGGCATCGCGTCTGACTACGAATCAGGAGATTGCAGGTTCGACCCCTGCGGTGGTCATTGTATTTTGCTTTGTTTTGGCCCAACTGCAAACGTTGAACATTGAACATCGAACTTTTAACGCATTTCTTGGAACGCAAGTACTAGTCTCTGCTGCCCACGTCGCCGATCCTCGAAGCCTAAAGTGCTCTAGACGTGGCAATTTCGTTTGAAGCAAGCTCACCGGCATATCGCAACTGGATTACCTTAATATTTTTTGCCGTCGTGGCCGTCAATGCCCTTTCTCCCGTCTCTCAGATCGCAACCTATTCATGTCTAGTCCTCCGAACGATAAGACACTTCCTTGAGGGCGTCATGGGCCATTCCGTTTCTGACATCCCAGACGAAGGCCGTCCTGTGTTCACTTCCACTGTTTCACAGCGCATGCGATTCCCCCTCTCCCCTGAAGCTGGCGTGCACTTCGACTTCGTGCGCTTTTTTTTGGCTGTCGGCATTATTTGCTGTGGCGTTGAGGATCTGGGACCGCTCGGTGAATTTTCTTCCACCCTTCACTCTGCTCCGGCTGACGTTCCATCGTGCCTGCATCGCACCTGCATGTCGCTTCCACCGGACTCGTGGTCCTGCACAGGAATATTGTCGTACAGGGTGTTTTGCATTGCTGCGTTCATCTGTTTCGACCTGCGGTTGGTCGGACTCTGCCACTGGAGGCCGGTGGGATGATGACCCGGGGGAGGGGTCTCGGGACTTTCGTGTGGGCCGCTGTTGACCGGTTTGTCATACTGATCATTCTCTTTGTCGATCTTCATTGATTGCATGGGCACACACTGGCAGGTACAGAAAATCCGAGTTGCACTCGGAAGTTGTACCCGGGACCAGTACTAGTATTGGGCGAGAGCAAGGGTTAGGTATTGTGACTACTGTCGCATTGAATGGCCCTTCTGGGCCGTCGAAGTTAGGATGCTTGGTACTGCGATTGATCTAAGCGTATCTATGTAATTATTCTAACCCTAGCGTGGGTATAGTCCCATTTCCTTTATCCCCGGCTGACGATGTTTGCAAATGTTGCACACAAGCCTCTGCTGGAGAGGTTTGAAATTTGAGGCTTGGCAAGGGATTAAAGTTGGCGGTATTCGAATTGGATCGGAACATCCTGCGCATGGCCGCGTAGCAGATCGTCCTTGACCTCTCCAGCAAGAGGTGGGAAGGAACCTGGTGATACACTAGGTTCACTAGCTGATAAGCTTGGTCATTGTCGGAGCTTTTGGGTTGTATGATTACGCCCACCGGGCAACCGGGCCCCAACCGAGGCTTCCCATGACTTGAGACTTATCAGAATGCTGACGACGCGGGAAGCCTTTTTCCCGCTCCCATTATATCCCCTCACTATTCGGCTAGACGATTCTACCTGTTCTACATGTCGTCTGTCATGCCTGTTTCTCGAGACAAACTCTCCGAAGAGCTCCCGGGTCTCTTACCGAGGCGGACGACGCTCAGTGTCTCCTCGAGAGTCGCAAAGACGACATTTATTGCGCTAGCATCGCTTGCGATTACGTTGTTTGGGAGAACCGTCCATAAGCAGCTCTTACACGGCTTGCAGAGCGCATCTGTGGACCCAGTTGACAGCGATTTATGTCCTCAGGCCCCTGTGCTGATCCCAGTAGAAAACAATGCGTTATGGGCAACGCTAACAGAAGTCTATGGGACCGAAGCGTTCCGATCAAAAGCAGTGGATTGGCTCTCGGGAGCCATTCAAATTCCGTGAGTCTGGAACTTGGCGGGTTGTGGTAATACTATGCACGGCTCACATACGAGCGATCCGAAGCACTGAATCTTATGACCAAATGGCCCCAGTAGGCATCGACCCACGTTGGGTGAAATTTGCTTCGTTCCATGATTATCTCGCGAAGGCGTTCCCCTTGGTGTACGTATTGAGCGTTCGTACCGCTTGGATAACTAATAGACGCCTCTGCCATAGGCACTCGTCCCTCGAATTGACCAAGGTCAATACATACGGACTGATCTACCTGTGGAAAGGATCGGACGCTACCCTGAAACCCCTTCTCTTGACCGCGCACCAAGGTCTGGATAAGTTTCATCATCATTGTCTGTTCCACCGTAGCTCTCCTCCAGATGTCGTGCCCGTAGAACCCACAACATACGACGCTTGGACTCATCCCCCGTTCTCGGGTCATTTCGATGGTTTGTCATCAAAAATACCCCTCTGTGACGTGTTTCACACAGACGTTATTCACAGGCGACATGATCTGGGGACGAGGTACCGCGGATGACAAGAGTGGCTTAATTGGCATATTGTGAGGTTCCTTTGAGGGTTGTTCCGTTCAGAGTCGTTGAGTACGGCAGGTCGGCGATGGAGACTATGTTGGCAAATGGGTATCAACCAACTCGAACAGTGGTGCTTGCCTCGGGATTCGACGAAGAGAGCAGCGGAACATATGTAAGGTAGACTCGATGCGCGTCTGGCTCAAGGTTGACATCGTTCAGGGTGCACAAACCTTGGCGTCAGAGCTGCTGGACATGTTTGGCGAAAATGGATACGCTATGTTGGTTGACGAAGGCGGTAAGACGGCTCGCTTAATGGCAAATGCTAGACTGCTGATGCCACCGTTGTAGCTGGCTATGGCGAACAGTACGGGCAGATAATTGCTACTCCTGGTATCGCAGAGAAGGGTTCAGTCGATGTCATGGTCGAAGTCGCTACGCAAGGAGGACACTCTAGCCTACCTCCCCCTCATACGGTTTGCGCCAGATAACGGTTAGCCTGCCGTTTGCTAACTACTCTTCATAGAGCATCGGCTTGCTCGCAGAGTTCCTTGTTGCCATAGAAAAAAATCCCTTCGAAGTCCATCTGGTTAGAGCTTAGTCGCATGCTGTCTGACTATTTGAATAAGCATTCTCCAGGCCCGTGGTTCGCCAATGTACAAGAACTTCCAGTGTCTGGCACAACATGCCCCCGACTTACCTAGCTCACTGAGGGTGGATATTGTCAACTCCGAACACTCTGACAAGGCATTGCTGTCCGCGGAGAGAGAGCTTTTCAAAGACGCGAAGGTCAGAAGTCTCGTGGGCACAACTCAAGCGATCGATCTCGTTCATGGCGGCGTTAAAATCAATGCGCTTCCGGAGCGCGCCTATGCGGTTGTTAATCACCGTATCTCTGTCGAAAGGCGAGGGTTTTTTCAAATACTGTGGGCATGTATTGATCTCGTGCCGGGCAGTTCTGTTGCTGCTACGAGAGATCGCGATGCTAAATTGCTCCAGCCGCTTGCGCAGGAGTACAATTTGTCGTATACCGCGTTCAATGTTGATATGAACGAGGATATGAGCGCACCGGCTCACGGAACACTGACGCTTTCTATTGCATTCGACAGTGGGCTCGAGCCCGCACCGATTTCGCCGACTGACGAGGACGCGATGCCATACAGGGTGTTGTCGGGGAGTATCAAAGCAGCCTATAACTCTCACAGGGGTATCACTGGGGAAGACCATATCATCGTAAGCCCAGGGCTAATGTCGGGCAATACTGGTGTGTGACACGTAAAGGAGGATGTTCACGCTGATTTGGACGACATGGCAGACACGAGATTCTACTGGAGACTGACGCCGCATATTTTCCGATATGGGCACACAGAGGGGGCAGTCGGGGGTACCTTACTTGCAGGAGTGCACACGGTCAACGAAGGTGAGATGTGACCCGACCGGATGTGTCAGGAGCGGCAACTAATATGAACAACAGCGATCTCAGCTTCGAGCTTTGTTGAGATCATTAGGTTTTTCACGGCTCTCATCCTAAACGCGGATGAGACTCCGCTGGCGTGAGATGTTGCGTGATCCATCACGAAACCTGCTGAGCGGAGAATCCGCGGGAGGTGACTTCTACGCTACATATCAGGCTGTCGTTATAGGCGCAGTTGCGTGTGACGTTTTTAAATAATGAGTGTTGTTTCAGAGATAAGGAGTATTTGGATGGATTGGCACAGAGGAAATACGCGTTAATTCCCCAAACAGTAGACTTGGTTTGCTCGTTTGACCGGAGAAGAAGACATCATTCTTGGCGGCAAGTCACGCGGGCCAATCATTGGCTGGTTGTCACGTGTATTAGGGAAGCCAGATATATTAATTTGTTTGATAAGTATTACACTATTACGGGTTGATCGGCATTTCTAACGTCTCGTGTTCGTTCCGCTCGTTCACTCTTTTCGCCTTCTTCGCTGCCGTCAGCGCCAACGATCGCCATGTCCGTCTCGCAAGAGACAGTCCCCTTGCTCATCGTCCACCATGTCCACCACCGCTTCATCTGTGTCCTAGGCTCAAGTGCTCCAGACGTGGCAATTTAGTTTGAAACAAGCTCACCGGCATATCGCAACTGGATTGTCTTAATAATTTTTGCCGTCGTGGCCGTCATAGGCCCTTCCTTGTCTGACACTCCAGGCGAAGACCTCGGCGTGCACGCTCTCGCGTTCTGTACGCAGGTCTCCAGCAACTGCGTCCTAGACTGGGTTTAGTTGTGACCTCCCATTGCCCCCATAACCTCCAGACCCCAGAAGGAGCAGACGTATGTGGCGCCTATTCAAGTCTTACCCTGAGTACCATAACAATTCCGCTTCGGCACAGTACCACCCTTGTATGGATTGACCCATCCAAGGTCGTCCACATACCCCCATAGCCATCTACGCTTGCTCACCAAAGAGTCTGGGTTCCGAATGCCAAGTACGCAAACACTCTGTTATTCTTCCGTCAGTGTGTCCTGAGATGTCCCCGGGCCCTTGAGCTTCTCCCGTGTTGACAAGCTGTTGGTGTAATTGAGACTGCTACGTTCATCCATTTGTGCTTAATGTCATGACTGGTACCACCTGCTCTCATCTGCATTCACTCGTCTGGGCCAGCGAAGATGTGTTTGTTCCAATATCTCTACTCTTCCCTTCATCGGTTGGAATATGTGTTTTGTTCGAGCCGGTCACACGACGGAGCGACGTGGTCAGCTGTCTATATAGCGCGGGCTATTGACGTAATCTGCTTTAAATCCGTGACGGAGACGCGACACGTTCGCATCCTACCCAGGAACTTCGTCGAAACAGTACTATGTATTGAGCCACACAAGATAGGACGACGACATGGACCCGTCGTGCGCCACAGGGTATGCGTACTTCATTTCACCGGGTTATGGTTCACCTTTCTGTGCAGTCCGCTGTTGTGGATTTGCATGATGGTCCAGGGTTCCGCTGGCACACCATTACTAGTCTCCCGTGCCACCCACCTTGATGCCATTCAAGCGTTGGAAAGGCTGTGAGCCCTCCTAGTTTCCTGATTGCACTTGCGCCTCGTGCGCTTCCCCCATTCGGTTATCGAGAGTGACAGTGAGGTCGTAATACACGTCATTGTATTCTTGGGGCATAAAGCTTTCGTGCGATGTCGTTTCCCATCCTTTCTTTGTACATTATCCAGTTCAGCCAGATTAGGCTAGCCAGCGCTAAAAGCTGTGGACGACCCAGGGCGATCGCGTCATGCCGCAAGCGAATCGATCTGACAACTATAGACCAAGTAGCCGTGAGATTCAAACCTTGACTCTTGACTACGATTTGTCCATCCGTTGACACATTGCATCCTTCAGGCTACGTGCTGCTTGTAAGATGGATGCACTACGAGGCATGGCCGGTGGGCAAGGTACGTGTCAATTATAGATATGACGTCCTCAGGTACTGAGCGCGCACCCAGAGATGATGAAAGTGATAAACCTCAATTCCAAGATTCAGGCGCTAGCCTTCCTACCCGACGATCCTCTTCGCTTTGTTAGCGGCGAGGAGAGTACGGTTCAGTTGCGCCATCTACGAAACAATCTCATGGGAGAGCCAATCGAATCAAGTACTGGCGCCCTTGCCGTCGCTGTATCCAATGATGGGAAGTGGATCGTCACTGGCGCGACCGATGGATTCACGATTTGGAAGAGGACACCAGGCAATGACGTCCCCGTCAAAATGAAACACCACACCATCCAAGGGGTCAGAGCTGTCGATATCTCGTCAGATTCCAAGTGGGTCGTGACCGGCTCAGACGCCCGCACAGTTGATATGTGGGAACTATCCACTGGCGAAAGGCGCCAAGGCCTACCGTCGCTCAAACAAGAGTATAATGTCGTCGCAGTCAGGTTTTGTCCGTGTGGCAAGCGTATTGTTACGGCCACCCTCTTTGGTTCAGTCCGGATTTATGCCGTTAGTTCGGGGAAGAAGCTCCTGACCATCCCAATTTCGGCTATGTCGACTTTCACTTCCCCTAACGTTACACTAGTCTGGTTTGCCAATGCTCCCCAGATCTTCGCGGTGTCCCAGGGTCAGATCAAACGTCTCAAGTCTGAAGATGGGTCTTTGATCTCTCAATGGGCGACTCGTGGTATCAAACACCCGGCGTCCGTGACTCTATCGCCTAACAGTAAACTCATCGCGTACTCCATAAATGCAACTGTGGTCCTTCGAGACACGGCTACTGGTGACCAGATCGGCGGGCCTCTCAAGCATGAAGGAGATGTATCGTGTCTTGCTTTCTCTCCAGGAAACGACTATCTTGCGGTAGGAGCGAATACGACATTCACCATCTGGTATGTTCGAAACATGACCAACAATGAGTCTCTCTTTGAGGTGGGTAACTCCACTTCCGTTGGACTACATTTGATAATCGGACGCTAGCACACCGCCGAACAAGGCAGAACCGATCCATGCATAAACCATGATCAGGATACGACAGAGAAACCGCGTCCTGTACGTGATCCACCGACGGTTCTGCTGTCAATGTATTTGTATTCAATGTCCTTGTTTTTCATAGACCACCTTTTCTTTGCCTCTCATGAGCATCAGCAACGAGGCAGTCAAAGCATGGCTCCATGGCTTCGTGAAGCACGCAGAAGAAGCACTGACTGCAAAGATCGGTGCTTCACTCCCTGTGTCTGACTACAATATATTTGCCAATAGGGCTATTCTACGAGGACGCTTAAAAGACGGGGAAAATGCACTCAGAGATGCTGAACGGGTAATATTCTCCTGATCCTCACATGTTATGTCTTTGATCGAGTATGTATAGTCGCTAGCTCTTCAGAAATCGCCAATTGGCCAGATCGCAAAGGCCATAGCCTTGATCCATTTAGGGAATTGCGATCAAGCTAAACTGGAGACCAAAGTGCTTGATAATGTTCCCGACTCCGATGAACACAAGTTCCTTTTGAAAGTCATTCAGGTTGCGTTCCAATCCCATTGCGTCTACCCGCACTACTTGATGCGAAACGTCACTCAAATAACCCAAAGAAGAGAGGAGAGAAAGCGCGCCGGGTTCTAAGGGCGCTCCTGATACGAAGGCGGCGAGGAGGGAGAGATGGAAGTCGTGTAAAGGCGGAATGGTGAATGAGTATAGTCCAAGTGAGTCGAGGAGTTAGATCCTTAAACCACACCCTTGGAAGTATGATCAAGTAGATAGAACTGGGGACTAATCGTAAGATACATGGGGTTTAAATAGTGTCTAGCGATCGTGCACAGACCATGCTGTGCGTATACTATCGTCCAATGGAAAAAAGGGAAAGGAGTCGTACGATGCGAGGATCGCGTATCTTGAGTCATATCGTCTGAGTAAAGATAAGGGATAAGGAGGAGCCAATAGCGAAAGAAGAGCGGAAGATAAGCTATCGGCCAATCGGCAAGTGCCGCGAGTGGTCACGTGTGTCAGATCACGTGACTGAAGGAAGTTTATACTGACATAGGAGCGTACCAAAAGGGGAACGTCACGTGATCATGGAAAGAGTCACGTGATGCGAATTACAGGTTAGGACTCGTCTTCGAGGACTGAGTCTAGCGAAGGAGTTCGTCAAGTAAAAAGTTCGATGAGGAATGATGGAATCATAACAATCCCTGATACAGAAGAACAGACTACTGAGGCCTTGCAACCCCCAGCTAGATGTGACACTGTTCTTGTTATCCCATCAGGAAGAGAAAGTCTTAACATGAGGACGAGATCACCTTCTCCTTCAATCAAGGAAGACTCACCATGGGATCTCAGACTTCCATCGATCTTCGATCCTGTCCAT
>JBBPMU010000182.1:0-42966 GCA_038090475.1 Wakefieldia striispora | reverse complement strand
TGTCTATTTGTTTCTATTTGTACCTCTTAGTATAAATACCCACCGATGTAGTAGAATAGCTCTTCAGCTAATTCTACACACTTCTGCTTGCAAAGTCTTCGCTCCTGAAGAAGGTCGCTCGACTTACCTCCTGCGCTAAGCCCTTCCAGTCTCTGTCTCTCTTCGCTGACGGGCTTCTCTCTTACAAGCGATAGCCATATACTCTGCTCCTAGTCGTTGCTGACACTACGAGTACAAAAGGTCCTCAAGTGAAGTCTTTGTTCCGCACCCGCATAACAAAAATTCTGTTTGCATAGACAAATTGTATCTATAAGATATACATATACATATGATCAACAATATCTAGGATATCAGACATATCATCTTGATAGCATTGACAGGTATGATCAGTTTCACAACACTTGTGTATATTATCATTGATTGTCAGAGATTATCAGGGATTATAATCAATACTTTTAACACACACAAAAAAAAAAATTAAAATGAATCAAATGTAATATTTCAAGCTAACATGTCAAAGAGGATGATATCAATTGACTTGATTCAAAATACAAAGCTATTTAGAGTATCTACTAGCTAGACTACTATATACATACACTACTACTCAAAACCTCAAAAAAAGCGAAAATAAAACATGAAAAACACTTACAAATGGTGTCACTCAAGTATCACTTACCTTAGGCTTTGTCCAGAATGTGCCAGATTACCAAAACTTACTTCGGCTACTCACCACAACTTTGCTTGAGGTGCTGTGTGCAGGAAACGCTGGACTCCGATCATGATGACCATGTGTCACATTTCATAGCCTGGACTTCAGCCCACCTGCAATTCAGCAACAGCTTGCACTTATGATATTCCATCCCCTCATCATCAAGTACCATAACAGGAATGGAGTCACTCTGAGTGGCACTCCATACAGATCCGTCACATGTGCCTTCAGCACCACGGGGACTGCTCTGCCAAGAGAAATCAAGTTAAATGGGCCGATGTAAGTGCTCTCGCCTTGAATCAGTATCGCTTCATCATGTTTGACCTTGAAGCACAGCTCTTTATTCACACTGAAATTCAGAGAAGTAAAACGAGTCGTCTGCAGCAGTGCTGCAGATGACTCGTTTTACTTCTCACGATGGTGATCGCACATGTCACTTTTTATTACAGGTTCCTCTTTCTATTGAAGTGCGAGAAAATTCCATACCATACCTCAATTTTGACTGGTGGAGGGTGGATCTTAGAGCTACTTGCTGGCCACCCTGATTGAATCAAGACATCGCTTGGTGTCTCTCATGACTCTTTCGACACGCTTGTCCAAGTCATGAGGGAAAATGGCTTCAGGGACTCCCATTGTGGTATTTCCATTGAAGAACAACTTGGTATATTCCTTTACACTTGTGTGACGGGTCTCAGCACTCGTCACATCGCAGAGAGATTCCAACATTCGCCAAGTACGATATCAGTGTATGTTTACTCATTTCTTCCAAATCATCAGATAATGATAATCAAGGATGATTCACAGATACTTCAAAGATCTACTCGATTTCTTCTCATCTGGAAACTTTTATGCGTTGAACGTTAAGCTACCAACTGTGAATACCCCCGTATCGACCAAGATAATCTCTGATCCCCGTTTCTGCTACTTCAATGACTGCGTCAGTGCTGTTGATGGTACCCATATCCAAGCATTTGTGCTGATTGAGGAGCACCAAAATATGCAGAACAGGAAAGGGTTCCTTTCGCAAAATTGTCTCTTTGTCTGCAACTTTGACCTCATCTTCACATACATGGTAACAGGATGGGATGGCTCAACAGCAGACACAACAATGTGGAATGATGCACACTCCGATGATTTGACCATTCCTGAGGGTAAATACCTCCTTGCTGATGCTGGATTCGGCTTATCAGATGCACTCCTTGTTCCGTATCGAGGGGTACAATACCATTTGAAGGAATGGAGACAAGCTGACCTACGGTAAGTAAGAACAGTTGACTACAACCACAATGCTCATACCCAGAATATCCCAGCCCACGAAACAAGGAGGAACTATTCAACCTTTGACACGCCAACCTTCAAAATGTTATCAAGCACATTTTTGGAGTACTTAAACGGCAGTGGCGGATCGTGTGTCTCCCCCCTGAATATCCATGGACATTCAAGCTCATATACCAGTGGCATTATGTGCCATCCATAATTTTATCCAACGCCTCAATCCAGATACATTTTTTACCCCTGAATTCCAAGCACGATGGTTGGAAGAAATGCAGTTGGACGAAGTGCAGGGTGATGACAGGGCCAGTGTCCTCACAGACAGTCCTGTCAGTACAATCAAATGGCATATGGCAGCAGAACGGTGGGATCTCATTGCTCAACGAATGTGGGAGGATTACACAAGGGAATTGAGGGAACGGGGGTACGCATAACTACAATATGTTTTTCCTCTGAGATGCATTCATCACATGACTGGATGGTCGGTGAACAGTCACCGAGACCATGCAAAAAATGAGAAAAAGAAAACATATCTGCAACAACTACAACAACCCAGATGTCCACCACCGAAAGCAACACACAGCCATCCAACAGATCGCAGTCATCAGGAAGGTCCCACCGTTCCCACCGTTCCCTTAGGGGTAGTCAGCCTGAGGATGTGGGCGGCAAAGGCAAGGGCAAAGGGAAAGAATCACACAAGCCATACTCTGCAAAGTCGCCCTGAACATTATGGACCACAGATGAAGTTGACGAATTTATCAAGCTGCTTTCTGACCACTATGCATCTGCTAAAGATGGTTTCAAGGACGAAACATTCAACAAGATCGCATTAGAACTCAACTGAAAGTTCCCTTCTCAACGGGTACCAAAGACGCTCCAGTCCTGCCGGGGAAAATGGAGCAATGTATGCTTTCACATTTGATATCAGGATTGTAGATCCAATACTGACTCCCTCGCAGCTGAAAGCCAAACATAACCTTATCAAACAGATCAGAGGAGCATCAGGCTTTCACTATGATGACAAAGAGGGGGCCGTGGTTGACAAGGATACTGAATCAGCATGGAATGACTTTTGCAAGGTAAGTAGAGTGCCTAAGATCATACCGTCCAGTTTACTCATTTTTTTTTCAGTCGCATGCAGGAGCTGCGAAGTACAAGAACAGTCCATGGCCCTACTGGGCTGACATATCCCCTCTCGTCTCTGCTGTCCCCAAGAGAGCTCACATTCACCGTCCCGCAGCGACCAAGTCCAAACGCAATCAATCTCGACCTTCCATGAACAGCACAAGCGGCACTGTGAGCCAGTTGGCCAATATGTCGGTTCATGATGCAGGTTTGGCCCCCCCCGCACCAGCACCATCCGTCGTCTTCTCAGATCCAAATTCTATCCCACCATCCACACCATCTTCGTATCTTTCCCGCCCCCCACAATCCACTGTCTCTGTGGTGTCAACTGGTATGATGACCAGCATTAGTCAGAGGCAAACAGCAGACAGTGTTGCCGGTTCTCAGACTGTGTCTGAAAGGAAGAGAAAGGCCAATAGCGTTGAAACGAGACGACAAGTCGATGGTTGAACTCGGAAACCTCAAAGGCGAAGTCTTCACCCTTGGTGGTATCGTCGTTCGAAAAAGAGAGAGTGCCGGTTTATCCTCTGGCTAGGAGTGTAGATGAGTAAGAGAATTTCCCAGTAGACTCCTCAGAATTCCTAAGGAGGTCTTGCCTAGACAAAAATACCCTGGGGAGTAGATTCGAAGTAGCAAAGACTGGGGAACCAGTCTACAGGGTATGTCTACTTAAATAGTGTCTGGCGATAAGTGCGCACAGACCATCCTCCGAATGAGGGAATACTTTGTATGGTAAGTGTTCGTCAGGTCTCAGACCTGGTAATCCGAATATGGTAAAGTTCGTCCGATAGGAACGTATCATGAGTAAGATGAGATGAGTAAGACGCACAGCTCTCTATGGCATGTGCCTTCCGATACGATCACGATCGGGTAATCTCGTAAGAAGAAATGACTAAGTGAGAAATCGTCAATATGTCCAAAAGTAGAAAAGGGGTATTCCCAAAGAGATGCCGCCGGGAATAAGTCTGAAGGTCTCGACCGACGGCAATCGGCAAATGCCGCGAGTGGTCACGTGTGACAGATCACGTGACAGAAAGAAGTTATACTGTCATAGGAGCGTACCAAAAGATAAACGTCAGGTGACATCAAGTCACGTGATCTTCGAAGTACATGTAGACGGCTTTCTTCAATCGGATCGCCGCAAGAAAGTGTTTTCTAAGTAAAGGTTTAAAATGTTAGAAAAAGGTAGCGTCTTTTAGGAATAAAATATGGGTTTATAACAAGCGTGGTTGGATCACAGGCTGGGACAACAAGTTCGGTGAAACGCTCTCGCCCAGTGTCTGCTTCGGCACAAGCCCAGGCCAGCGGAGCCGAGGCAATGCAGAAGCTGTCCGCTTTCTTGGACAACGTGGGCCCTGCAATGTTGCAGCCCGTCACTCTCGCCTCATTGGGCTTGCCCCAGATGCAGTCACCTGCTCCACCACCTAACTCATTTAGATCCACAGATGACGATTATATCGATCGGGCCGCAGAAGCCCTCATGACCTTCAATCTCACTCCGTCCGAGAATAACGACCTTGCAAACTACATGAGTGACCCCCAGAATAAAACGAGGGTCAGATTTTTTCTCAAGTTTGATGCGCCATCACGCGATTTGTGGATTCAAAATACACTGGCTGAAATTCGAGCGAAGAAGGACTACGATAACGACCAGGCAAACAGGTAGTAGTGTACCAACTGATGTATGCATCTCTTATATGATACTTTTGTATTCTGTATGTATGCGTATGTCATGCATGTCACGGTCACTGTCGGAGTCCGGCGCTTCCCGCACACGGCACCTCAAGCGAAGTTGTGGTGAGTAGCCGAAGTAAGTTTTGGTAATCTGGCGCATTCTGGACAAAGCCTTAGAAACGATTGAATGAAGCTGAATAAAGATGAACGGTGAAGAGAAAACTACGCGCGAAGGCGCTGCGTCGCTCGGACCGAATCGGTAGCCGGAGCCGGAACAGGCACTACAATTCTACCAAACTAAACTACTTCTAGGCTCGGTCACCTTCCCCTTTCGCACTCGCATTCGCCTTCCCCGTTTCGTTAACACAACGGAACGGTCCCCCGCACTACAAAGACAAGTAGATCAAACAGAGTTCACGATGCTGAGCTCACGCATTCGCAATTTCATAAATTCATCGGATCCCCATCAACACAATAAGCTGCTCAATCTCAATGTCGAATTGCAGAGTGTCATCGCCGCGATCCGCCAATTACCCCATCGCTCCCGGTATCTCCTCCCTTCCGACTTCTCGGACCTCCAGCAGGCGGCCGTTGTTGGGCCCGTCGTTATTGTCAATGCGAGTACACACAGCTGCGATGTCCTAATCGTGTTAGTGGATCGGGATCCTGTCCACATTCCATTACTCGCGGTCATCAAACGGACGTCCAATACACGTCATCAAGGCTCCGTATCTTGGTGGTGCGCACAAAGTTGGTGAACGTCGCAAACGATCTCGGGCTCTTCCTGCGGGGACTCTGGTACAAAGTGTTGTTCCCTGTCGTCGATATACTCCGGACCATATACCCACTCCAGTCGCGGATCTGGTGGTGCCCGACGACGGGATTCACATACCCGCCCCTGCACGTAGCTGGTCCGGGCGAGCAGAACCTCAACCCTCGCCGCCCTCATTCGTGCACGACGCCGTGTTCAGCAGGGACAAACAAGACACGCACGGCATGACCTCTCAAAGAATGTTGAGATGCAGACACAAGTTTACGCCGCCACCGGCCAAGCCCGGGAGTGAACTCGTGTCTGACAATTCTGGTAGCGACCCCGACTCTGTTGGTCCCTCGAAGGCTGTGGCACAACGGACGCGCTTCGTTGTCATCGGGCAAGCGAAAGCCGTCGGGGAAAGTGAACTGAAGTCCGTTAGCAGCGAACTGGCTGACATTGATCAGCTCGTCGGTGGGTTGTGACTTAACCACCTTCACGCGCATCGGGGGTCGGGAATCTTCCATGTCTAGGGTGGTCGAAGAGCTCGGCGAGAACGAATGGGTGCGCTTGCATGCCACGGAATCCCGAACGAACAGCAGCCGTTCAACTCTGCGTTTGCTCTCTACGATGGTCATTTCACGGTCGAACGTAGTGAGTCACGTACCGAGCCCGAGAGTGATGGGAGCCGACGAAGCTAATGTGCGGCAACAGAGCATTGTGCAAAGACTTGTGGGGGACCATTCCGTTGTGGTAACGAAACGGGGAAGGCGAATGCGAGTGCGAAAGGGGAAGGTGACTGAGCCCAGAAGTAGTCTAGTTGGGTTAGTGAAAGAGAATGAGACAACAACGCTGGCGTGCGTCGAGAATCGTGACTTGTCGGAAAACGTGCGTGCGCTTTGGACTGAACTGCTCTGAATTCAATGATGAGTAGGGTTGTACAAAATGGTTTATATACGAAGGAAAAGAGGCTGTGAAATGTATAGTAGACGAGCTTATCGATAAAGCTTAGAAACGAGTAAATTGGGATGAGTAAGGAAGAGCGAGAGAATGAAAAGGCACGTGAGAAGGCGCTGCGTCGTTCGGACCGGATCGGTAGCCGGACGCGGAGCGGTCCTTATGTAACAGACCGCTCGGGATTGACCATATTTTGTTAAATTGTTCAGTAGTTGCCTAATACTGTATCACATCACGTATGAATCTCGTAGATGCACCTCGAGTCGGAACAAGCGGTGTGGGCTTGGTGTTGAAGTGGTATGGCGGTTAAAGTGCACTTTTATTCGGCGCGCACATTTTGGGGGTAGCGCACATACTCGAGGGGATATCGCACACATTTGGGAGGGACAGCGCACGTATTTGAACTTCGAGTAAAAAGATAAGTGTCGTCCGAAATTTCCGAGTCCGTTGCTCCTCAGGTCATCAGTTCGTAGCGGGTACATGGGTTCATAGTGTACGTAGAAAAGTGTGTGTCGTACCCACATAGAAGTTATTAGTAAAGTGAAGGGGTTGGGATGTGGGATGCCAAATGCGATAAGTTGCAAAGGGAAAGGTATCAAGACGGTGTGTCACCAGTGGAATCCAGACGTGGTCAGAGTTATGCACGGGTGAACCCACGGGTGCTATCACTTCAACCCGGGCGATCCACGGGTGCCTTCCTGCAAGGGTGGTGAGGGTGAACGAAAACGAGGAGGACACGATGACCACGAAGGCGTGGTTATTATTGTGTCCTCATCGACGATCGCGACTCTTTCTAGCACGCGCCTCTTCCTCGTTTCTCTTTCTATCTCCGTCTCAATAACCAGATACTTACCCCCTTCCACTGGCAGGATGTTCATTCGACCGTCAAGTATCGACTAAAGTGAAACTTCGCATTCCGTACAATATCGTTCTACCCCTTATTCCAATCCCAAGGCTTTTGAGGAAGAACGGCTTCTGATCCACTTCCTGCATGGCTGGCTCAGGCCCATCCAGTGATGAACGTCCGACTCCACCATGCCACACGTGCAATTTCCAACCCTCCAACGACAGAAGAAACCTTGTCGTGTGCGTCCAAACTGTGCTGCAACCTTTGGCGCCGGTGCACTCCGCGCCATGGCTGGGAAAGGTGTGCTTGTTCACTTAAGGTGCTCACCTCCTGTCTAATACGCTCGCTTTAAATCCAAAGATAACTAGCCTGAACGTGCAATGTATGTTTGAATCCATCAAGACGGATAAATCGAGACACCTCCCCAAACAGTTGAAATACGTGCCTCCTACTCGGTGAGCAGACCTTCGATGGTGTAGGCTCTGCGGGTGCTTACTCGATTGATGTCTCGCAGAATCATGCATAACATGCAGAGCGATGTGGAAGACGCATATGATTGGCTAGTAAGGAACTATAACCCCGGTGACCAGATATATCTATTTGGTGCGCTCCTTTGGCTAAGAGGGTTTGACGCTTGGTGACCGCTCGTCAGGTTTTGGTCAAGGCGCATACGCTGTCAGATACCTCGCCGGGATGATATATGAGGTGTCGCCCCTTCCCCCGGGACTGACGAAATGCTTAACTCCTTTCTGTTCTTCCTAGGTGGGGTTGATACGTGATACGAGTCCAACGAAGGGACTGATATCCAGGCGAGTACTATTATTTATATACATTCTCTTTGTATGACATCATTAACATGTGGGACATGCTGTGTAGGGCCCGCCATTTTTACGAATCGAACCGTTTACACCCTTCGGCCCGGGACCGGAGGAATATGAGCCGGTTCAAGCGTGATAACTGTTGGAAGGACTCGAGGGTGCACTTCGTAGGGGTTTGGTATATGCGAATTTGCTCCTTTATCGTCAATGCGACCTGATCGCCTTAATCAGGGATACATTGTCCTCAACTGAACGTAAAAAAGGTCAAGTTGCCCCGATTTCATCTTCCATGCATTCCTGTTATTTTCGTCATGCGCTTGCTCTCGATGAGGTCGGTCCTGGTTTATTCCCGGAATACCTGCAAGATGCTACCCTTACCAACCGAGACCTGGAACCGCCGCGGCAGCCACCTCACTTCAGTATGCCATCTCGTCCACCACCTTCCGACGCTGAAGACATTGACACGTGTGATATCAAGGAAGTTTGGTTTGAGGGCGACCATATTGACTTGTACGTTTCTGTCTCACACTCGTTAGTGATAATTTTACTGATCTATTCTTGTTACGAAATCGATGTGGCACTATCGAAGAGGCGGCGGCCTTGGTGGAAAATGGGCGCCCTCAACAAAGGATTTATATTCCCGTAAGCTGTATGGTGGAAACGTACCGCTCATGTGGATGCATCAAGAAGCGTCCGCAAAAGGTCTACGCCTCAAGGAACTAGACCTAGACTTTTTGCCGAACGAGTGCTATTTTTTACCACAGCGCATTTTACCTCCGGATGCACAGCGGTAGGTCGAATGTGCTGGAAGATCATGATCACACGGGCTCAGCTCAAATTTAGTTTGCTACAACGTCGCCGCATCCTTCCTGGGCAGAAAGTACATACCTCCGTTTTGCACAGGATGAGGTATAAAGATAGAGGTTCCTTGTTCGGCGGCGTTCCGGGCACGCATTGCTCAGATTTCAATGATGCCAGCAGCGATATATGGGAGCCGCAACATTTCGACGACAGAATTATTCAGCGGCTAATCAATGGATCACAAGAGGTGCCGATTCCATACTCCAGAAAGGTATTGTACCTGCTTCGATCTACTGGTATGTTTATTTTTCCGTCAGATTGCCGTGGATAACTGTAATCTCTAAAACTAGGCAAGACACGTGTCCGGCAAGCACCTGGCCTTCGAGAGATTTTGGAGACTAGCATACAGAAACGGCTCGAACTACCCGATCAATGGGGGATCGACGAATTTGCGTTGTGCCTCGTCTATTGGGCAGCATGTAAGTTGCTTGTGATTATCCCCCCGCTTCTGCGTTACCTGTTGTGGCGCATTCCTACAGTTTGTGAAGGGGAAGAAGACCTTTTTGACCACACGGATCTCAATGGGCGCGAGTGGATTCTCCGGGCGCTGTCCGAGGTACTTGAAAGGATCGACCCGGACAACGAATTCTTTTTCCCGCCCCTCATCCACGACGAAGTGCTTCGAACGAAGCTTCTAACCCCAGAGAGGATCAGGACTCTCATGCAGCGACTGGACGAGAAGACCGACGTTTCGCTTAAATGGGATCGAGACTTTGGTCGCTGGACCGAGGTTATCGCTGATCTGGTCGAGCGCAGTGAGTTCGCATCGGATCGCACACACCGCGAGTGCTTATGGTCTGTAGGGCACAATCAAGAAGTTGTGATCAAAGAACTTATAGAAAAACGTTCCGAGTCTTCTCCGTCTAGACTTGAACGGATGCTGGGAATGCCTGGTGAGAGGGGACAGTTCTGCATTGTAGATTGGCTCTCAGATGGTATTGAATCGTCAAGATGAGCGGGACATTTCTGCCGCACTCCGCATAGTGCACATCCTGAGTCGAACTCGTGAAGGTAATTGACATCCTGCCGACTCGTTGCTTATAAATATCTCACCCTAGATGGTATGCAGCTGTTAAGTCGTGTACCACTCTGAGGTATAGGCTTCGTGAGGTGGCGATAAGGAAGGACCGAACTGGTGTGCTTGCGGCAAATGCATTGCTTTCATTGGGTGGGTAGTGTCTTTTCGTGACACCTCTTGCGCAGTAGGCTTACCAATCGTATTGTAGCGCAACATACGAAGAGTGAGTGGCTGAGATGTCATAATGAGTGGAGACCTCCTGACATGTGCTCGTTAATCTGATAGGACGATTAGGCCGGGATCTTTACGGCCGGGAAATCCGAGCTGGTCTCCTCGCTTGTGATAGTTGGTATATGGAGAATGGCCAGGATGTAAGTCCTAGGAACGGCGGTACCAGTCACTGGATCTTAGATCGCCTTTTTACTACGAGTGAGCGACTTGGCGTGTTACCATGACTGGACGCGAAGTAACGATTTTGCAGCCATAGAGCCTATCAGTCGACCCTTGGAAGAACCGCTCTATGTGTTGTTGTCGAGCGTCAAGGATCGCGATAAGGAGGCGCGTATTACTGCAACCTTCACGTTGTTGAAACTGTGCGGGAGTAAGGCCGCGTTTCATTGGCGCAATTGTGTGGAGCTCATGATGAATGTCAGATGCTTTCATACGAAGATGGTTACTTGAAAAAGGGATCCTACATGCCTTTGTAGAGCAGTTGACATCTCGAAATAGCTCGTTGCTGGCCGCTTATGCATTGCTCGACTGCTTGAAGCATGGTGCGCATTTTCCTGGACTACCCGATAGCTTGCGTGATGCAAATCGATGGCAGATGACCTGCGAGACGCACTATACAAGGATGATCGCGTTCCAAAAGGCATCCTCAAGATGCTTAGGATGGATGGCTTTAATGGCTGGCTGGGCCAGGTTGAGGGATATCGGATCCTAGGTGGATTTATGAGAGATGGTAAAATCTTGTCCGTTGACCATGACAGCGACGATGTTTTCGAGGCCATGTTTCAATTCTTCGAAGAGAGGTTATACGTCCTCCAATGCAGAAACATGTGGACAAGGCTGGTATTCCCTCAGTCAAGCCTACTGCAAAGCTTTGGTATATGCATTGCACGTGCCTGGATGTGTCGCTAAACTATTTACTTCAGATGGAAATACTTTCTGGACCCGAAAGCTTATTGGGAGAAGCTTGGAGAAGCTGAGGCTAGAGGAATGGGACGCACAGAAACCAGGAGTTGCTGTGTTCGCTGCATTGGTGAGGACGGGTGCGTGCGTCACAAATGAACCCTATTGCGCTTCCAACTCTGCGAGTAGAATATGGTGTGGATACTATCAAGAACTCGACGTATGTCCATGACATCGTCAAAATGCTTCTGGACGCCAGCCGTCGGAAAACGAGGTAGTGTCTACTCATATCTTATCGATCATTTAAATTTATATCGCAGATTACCAACAATCTTGGGTCCTGCTTGCGCGTTGCGTGTTTTGTCGGAAAATGGTGAGCTGAAAAAGCCTACCTTGTCACAAGATAACTCGGTTAAAACCTCTATTCTAGAAACCTACCGCAGGGCCGTACGTAAACTCCCAGAGTACGAGGAATGGAAAAAAGAATACCTTCCTCATAAAACCAAGTACAAGAAATGGGGTGGATTCGTTTGCATTCCCCGTGTATTCGAGTCCATACCACGGGAATACCGAAACGACCCACCCTGGTGTGTCAAGACACCCACTCTAGGTGCACGCCGTTCGCTTCATACACGAACAACCTTTTTTTTTGAAGGAGACTGAGTCGGATCAAATCTCTAGGTGATGTACAGCTCATGCTGAATGAGGCAATAAGGGCCGTGGATCAAGAGTTTTCAGAGGACGAACTACCGCCCGTGGAAGAAACGTTTCCGCCCAACATTAGCAACTGGTATCGTCTAGGAGTCGTGGTCAAATTCCCTCTGGTTGCGTTTGCATTTGTCATCACTCCAGCTGTCTTGGGGATCGTCGTCGCATGGAATCCGGTTTCGTTGATGTCTTCATTCTTGTCCCGCATCGCATCGGTTCTTGTTACGTGGGTCTTCTGTATTGCACATTGTCGTTTGGGACTGACGCGAGCCATTTATGAATAGGTATGCTGTTTACTTCTTCGTTGTGATATCCGAACGGTTTTGCCGCGAGGACCAGGGTGAGGAGGAGGAAGTGACTGCGAACGTTATTCCGGCCGAATATGATACTACAGTATGAGAGGAAGTCAGGCTCCCAAGCCTTCCATCACACTAGCATTTTGCACGACCTGCTCATTGGCACATGACACATTATCGATACTTCAGATTTCTGGTTCTCACATAGGATTTCAAGCTAAAAGATATTACATGGTACTGCATTGCTTCAAGGGTCAGGCTCCCTAGCTATCGTGTGCGTAGAAATTGAACGTACAAACTGGGACTACATACTCACACAGGTTGTTCACGACGGCAGCCCTGAGATGACCCTTACTAGCCGCCATGCGGATACGAGGTCAACGCTGTGTGGATGTCAAAATCCTTGGTTGACATGTTGAACACCCCCTGGATCAACGTAGCCAAATCTGGGTCAGAAGTGACCTCCCAGGATCCCTGTTAGAACGATGTGTTAACTCTCTTCCCGTCCAAATCGATCACTGTCTGTCGTCCTAACTTACCTCTGCTGACGTCTGTCCGCAGACCACGATGTACTTATTCCCGTCTTCGTACGTCGGTCCAAACGCAAACGGCGCATCAATCTTCTTTGCGATATCCGACAACTGATCTTTCATAGCCTCGCGGGTCTCTGGAAAAGGTGGCTGTAAATCCAGCTTGGTCACCTGGGTGAAAGGCTGGTCGAAGGCGACCGGCTCGTCTGAGAATATGACATGATACATCGTGAGGTTTGGCGGAAGGACGAGGGACGGCCTGAGAGCCTCCCGGAGAGCTGGGAATATATTCGGATCGTCGGTCACATCCAAGTGAGCTTGCTGACTGTCCCAATCTACGGAGGAGATATCCATGAAGAACCTTCAAATGCAAAATGGAGGTGCGGGCGACTTACTGACGAAGTTATACCCAAAGGCCGGGTTCTCGATCTGTTTCCCGTAATGAAACGGGCTACGGTGCGTTGTTTCAGTATGAACTTCCCCAGATTTAAACCCGGGGACCAGGGCCTACCTGTGCGCGCCATGTGCCATGACAATGTCCAATGCTGGGGTGCAGATGCTTGGATCCGCTTGGAATGCAGGGGATGCCACGAAGATGTTGACTTCGGTTGTGAGATTCCACTCAGGCATGGTGTCGATGGAAGAGGTGACTGTTTCACTGCTGGGGCATTCATCGTTTGAACCCGCCCCCTTTTATGTTCTGGGACAGAGGCGATGCTCCTACCGAGGCTCAACTGACGTCGGCACACAGTGGCGCGCTTCCAGATTCGATTCCAGGGCCCAACGTATTCAATGGAGCCCAAGGTTTGAATGGAGTCCGTATGGATTTAGGAAGACAACATCAGCTGCCCGAAGGGTGCGATTCGGACCCCCTTGTAACTTCCCCCTGGTCGGGTGTCCCTGGCACCCACAAGCCGTAAGTGTTCAGCGTTGCAAGGACTCTGGATTTGGGGAGACAATACCAGTAGCTGCCTGAAGGGTGTGTGATTCAGACCCCCTTGCAAGTTGCCCCGGTCGGATGTCCCTGTGCTAAGCCGAAAGTGTCCGGTATTGCATCGCAAAGACTCTGGATTTGGTGAGACAATACCAGCAGCTGCCCGAAGGGTACGATTCTGTTGCAGTACAGTAAGCGCAAGAAAATCACTGAAGTCAGACGAGATGACGGTCAAGAACAGGGTTCACCGTTGAGTCTCGTCTGACTTCGGTCTTACATATTCTCTTGCGCTTTATTGTGCTGCAACAGGTTATGAACCCCGTCACTCTGACTTGAAGTAGAAGAAGCTCACTTGAAACAGTGCCAACTCGAATCACATCGCGTATCATGACAACTACGCCAACCACTCTAGCACCCTCTGCATCTTCCCACACCGCTGCCAGCGCACTGCAACCCCCCACTTCTGACTCCTCATCGGCGTCAAATAAAACGGAAAGAACTAGAACAAGAGTCGAATAATGACCACAACAAACGTTGTCGAACAAAGGAAAAGGATGTACCTGGGTAAATACCTGACCCCGAAGAGGACGATCCTGGTTGTAACCTTAGGGTGCAATCACTTGGAGCTCGAAGAAAGATCAACGCCTGCGCTCTGCACAGCTGAGGCCAGGTTCACAGTGATGGCACGAGCTGAAAAAGACGTAATTTGGCTCCGAAACTTATATACAACGGTTGGTTTCCAACCAAAAACGCTACCGCCATCTTATACGGTGATAACAAGTCCGAGTCAGCCATTGCCATCGCTGCTAACGCTCGGTTTCATAAACGAACGAAATATTTCGATCTCAAGAACCTACACATGCAGAATAAGATCAAAACCAGCTGGATCACACTGAGATATTGTCCAACGGGCGGAATGACCGCCGATGTTATGACAAAAGCCCTACCGCGTCTTAAACATTTGCAACACTCCACCAGACTTGGCCTATGTTCTGCTTGAGGAGAAATGTTGGACTACGGCCCTGGACCGTTAGGACCAAATATAAGTACCATTTCACTGCTACTCCGCTCGACATCTCTCACTGTCCCGTCAAGGCCCGCGCTAACTTGAATGGGATTCGTTCGCGAGCGGCCCATGACGATTGTCCGCGGTGCCGGTATAAGTAAACCCCGGTCGGAAACCTTCCACTTTACGGTATCAACACAGCTTGGGGTCAACACTTCAGACGTCAGTCATTGAAGTGGCTGTCCAAGCAAGGTTTCCGCGGCATTTCCTGTTCGATGGTCCGATCAAGCCAGTTCCATGATTACATCGAATATCATATATGTAGCCGATACAGTAGACATTGACAAGGATGAGATCCGAGAGGAGGCATGCTAGCATGAACGACAGTCAGAAGAGCAATGTAGAAAACGAGCGAGACGGAATCAACGCCGTACGGAAGACGTAGATCCGGATCCAGAACGGGTATGGAAAAAAGAGAAAAAGACTGCAGAGTCGGGGTAGGCGGGAAACCAAAAGGAACCGACGCAACGAGTCGGAGGTGGGCGGCCCCCCTAGAACCGTCTCGACCCTCCACCAACCAAGCCCTCGATTGAATGATGCTCGAGTTCGTTCCTCGCCTTTAGGATCGACGCATGCATCTCCTTCATCGCATTCCCCAACTTGACACCAAACCGACTTAGTATGTCCCTCTGCCATGCGTCGTACTTGGCGTTCACCCGGGCTTGCACCTGTTCGTAGTCGACCACGCACACACCAAAACTACGCTGCGTCTCCGAGGTGTCAAACGTCGAGCGCGCCTTCTTGATCTCGGTGAGGAGCTGTTGCCAATTGGCGAGGGAGTCTCCAAGTCGGTTGAAGACGTATTCGGCTTCAAGGTCCCAGAGGGATTGGAATTGAAGCCATTTGGCGACGTAATCTTTTAGTTGTTGAGCCTTGATTTCGATGAGAGCGAATGGCCGCTCAAGGGTGTTGTCGGCAAAGCGTGTTAGCTATCAAAAGCTGTGTTAGGAATAGCGAACACAGGTACTACCGTAGGGTGCACTCACGAGAGAGGTATAGGTCGTTTCGCAGGTGAGATTCCGTTGCATCTGCAGACCAATCTCATATCTTGAACTTTGAATACGGCGTAATCGGCAAATCACGCCTACACAGACGTCAGCATTACCATCACATTGAGCCAAAAAAATGCTTACCTAGCCAGTCATGTAATTGTTTGATCCAAGTCGAGCGAGCATACTCTATTGGAGGGTCGAGGAAGATGACTTGGTTCTGTATCCGAATTTCATGGACGATGGGCTTCACGGTCATGTTTCCTTCCAGCATCTACAGAGACCTCGTAAGCGCGCCGTCCAGGGTGTGGCGAAAAAGCACCCACTCTCTCTTCCCGAACACCCTTTCCGGTTCGTCGTTTATTGGTTATGTCACGTAAGGGTAAGGGGTCACGTCGACCATCTCCATCGTCCGTGCGGTCAAACTCGGAGCACCAGACTTGGATGATATGCGTGAGACGTTGCAGTAGTATCCCTTCTATACGCTTATCTAGCTCCGCCACCCAGTGCTCGAGGTTGGCGTAACCCTCCAAGTTCAAACGATCAATCTAGGCACAGGAACAGAAAAACATGAGAAAGGCTCATCACCGTGGATAAAAACTCGCACCGCAGCCTGAATCTTACTTAAAAGCTCCGAGAACGCTTCGTGGGTATACGCACATGTCGCCAGATCTTCAACTGCCCGAAGGATATCCCGATACAGATCAATCACGTTGTTCGTCTTGTCTTGCAGTACCGAAACCACGCTCGCAAACTCGCGGACGAATTGGATATGTCGGTTATCTCTGCCATCTGCGCCGGATACGAAGCGGGCTGTGTCGTACTGGTTCACGAAATAGTCCCACCGGATACTCATGCCTGAACAGTTTCAGTCTTGGGTGCACGCGGGAGCCATGGAGAAGACAATATACCTTTTGCGACCATCCTCTGAGCTTCGTTGCGGTACTCGGCGACGAGCCACTCGATCCCTTGGTTGTGTTCCACCAAATCCAATGTTTGCCCGTATGTTCTGACCGTTTCCATGAGCGAGACGGCATGTGGATACACCCTCTTGGCATCTTTCGCCATATTCGTGATTATGTGTGGGACTTGGAAGTTGAGCCAGAGTAGGTTGCGAACTTCCTTAAACAGTGTTATTGTCTGCGGATCGAAGTTGACAGCCAGTTGGAACCCTCCACCTCGCAATCGCACGATCTCGAACAGTCGGCCGTTGACGGCCATGTCCCGTCGGTTGATGTCCTGCAGCCAGGCCTCAAAGACTGGTCGGGTGTCAAGTTTCTTACGGAAAGCAGTGGATTCCGATTGAAGCTTTTGACCCTCGGCGTAGAGTTCCCATCCTTTTCCAAGGACGTCTTCGACACGTTTCATGTATGTCAAGAGTTGCCGCTCGATTTGCCGTGCCCAAATGATAGCCCCAGCTATCGGTGGAAGATCACGCATCTGAGACATGTGGTATGCCTCCGAGAACCGATATTGGGTTTTGAACTGAAAAGTGTTAGAGGCGTGATTCGAGAAAAGTGAATTTTGTCCACCTTATCGTGCAGGCGCTTGATGTCTTCTTTTACAGAGTCAATAAGCTGAGTCTGGTACTCCTGGATGGCACCTCGAATCTGAGAAACAAGTAATCAACTATATGTACCTCAAATATAAAAGATTAGGCCCAACCTTGGGTCGAACGAACAGAGCGTTAAATTTGGAGAATACTCTGAACATCTCGTTCGCATTACGTGCCGTACCTAGCCTATCGCGTAGCCTTGCAATGATCTGGTTCTCCACCCTTGCGACCCGTTCATTATATGCGTTTTCGGCGGCGACCCAGATCTCAGTGCCCTCTGACAGGGATTAACGCACCGCCTTCAGGTCAAGCACGCTAGAGTCGACAAAGTAACTCACCCACAGAGACATCCAAGACGTCGATCCGCTTCACTACTTCGTAGGCTTCCTTCACCTCCTCTTCCATATCCATCCCCCCGACCTCCTTTGTTACACTGCCCAATCCTTTCGTAGGACCTGTCATCACCGCGAGCTGCTCGTGTTGTTTTCTCCAATCTTTCAGGTACCTCGTCCGTTCCTGCAATTTGGCGTGTGCGGGAGCGACTTTGATCGGAATGAACTTCTCTGAACGTCTCCTCGTGACTTCGCGGGCCACGTTCGTGAACTCCTTGATAAGATCGTCCCACGTGCGGAAAATGTTCATTGTTTGAGACAGTAAACGATCGAACGTCTCGTACGGTGTGTATGGTAGTCGATGTGATGTTAATACCCGAAGTAACTGGTCGTTGAAATCTCGGGAGATAGCTTCTACGAGAGGAAGTGCACGCCGGATTGGATAAGGCGAGAGCTTGAGCTTGCGATTTATATGTCCGAAGATCAATATAAGCGATTCTTGAATCTTGTCAAGGTCCGTGGCAGAGAGAAGTTCGTTCAGTGGGAAGTCTTTCATCAGTTGGTTGTACTTGTGGACTGATTGACGTATCAATGAGCCGCATGTCTTGTACGAGAGCGTGCACAAGGTACTCACCAAGATCCGTGGAGCTATTCAAACCCGTGTCTGCGATGAAGCTGACCGTCGCATGAAACCGCTTTGCATTTCTTAGACACTCCATCACCATATTCACTTCTTCCGCCCGTAACTGAGCCTCAATTCCTTCCAACGCCCTCTCGAGGCTCAACCAGAAATTGATTTCCTGTGACGCAGTGCCGGAAGACACGTCACGCGTAAGCTTGGTGACCGCTTGGATAGACTTGATCCATGAGTTCACGTGCCCATGTAGTGCGTTGAGGAAGGAGCTGTCATTCAGAAATTTTGCGGGTATATGCGAAATATTGGGTCTTTGACCCATCGCCTGCGCCTTCAGCGAGTGTCAGTCACGGATCAAACGCCGGGGAAAGCTACCAGACTTGTTCGACCGCCCGCTGAATAACAGGATGGATTATGAGGTGCGTTTCTGGTATTTCAACGTTTTGGTGGAGGTGTAGGAGCGATAACTCGAGTTCTGCGAACTTCTTTTTCGTCATGGGGATTCCTAGACTGCGATGAGTGGAGCGTAGATTGCATCTACAGTACACGCTCACCCATCTTGTTGTCGCCGCCATCTTTTCCAGAGCCACGGGTCCCAACAAACGCATCAAACCACGGCTTCACACCGCAACTCACCACGGCATGCAGACTCTCGTATGGCGTCTCCTCACCCCCAAACAAATTCAGTATATGTAATTGGCTTGCTAGAGGAGTGTGGGGGTCTAGTGTCGGACCGCGCTTGATGAGGGCCAGCGACGTGACGTTCGAAGGGGAGTAGGTGAGCTGCGGGGTGAGTTGGTAGTAGAATTTCGGAGGGGCATCCTCTGCGACACGTTAGGTCGGTATGATCCAAGGTCGAACGTCCACTCACCTTCTGTTTCTTCCCTGACTTTCACGACATATATGACTCCCCCACCCTCTGTCGCAAACCTGGACACTTTCTCCTCGAATTCATCGTCGAAAAGGGATACAAGCTCTTCCGGATATGTGCCGAGTACCGGGGGCAAGAGCGAGAGGAGATACGAACGAAAAAGCGACACATCGAACGGAGGGGGGGCATCTACGGGGCCATCGGGTACGCCATTCGAAGTGGAACTCGTCATGGGCGGCGCTGGACCGTTCCCGTTTGTCGTTGCCATGCCGGCGAGTGTGTGATTATAATTATGTTCGAGATCGTCGCCAGTCGTGGTTTGAGTGAAAGAAGTGGCTCGCAAAGATGCTGATTGTCCGCGCAGTTGCCGTCGCTGTCGCCCTTCGCGATGATGAGCGGACGCGTCTCGACAGACCTGACTTTAGCTGCCAAAACTCCCACGCTGACAAGTTCAAAAAAGGCTTAGCAAAATCAAAAATATTCTTAGTACATGCTCGAGAACTCATTGTCAAGGTGTAATAGAGCCTTCATCTAGCCTCATAGCGACCGGGCCAATTCGTTCACTTGGTTTTTACATAAATGTTGCAGATCGTCGCCAATTTAAATTCCTTCCGACCCGGACATCATCTCCCTCAACCGGCCTTCCTCGATCCGAGGTAAAAACTCAACATCAAAGGGCGCTGCGTGCGACAACATAGAGTCCGTATATGCATTCGCGTTAATCGGTGCATCAAGTCGTTCCACGATGCGGAACGACCAAAGCAAAAGCGAAAGATTCATGTGCAATGACCTATTCGCAAGATGCACTCCTGGACACACTCTAGAGTTCCACCATCAGTGATCAGGAGCAAGATTGAAACAATATGGAACATACTACCTCCGACCAAATCCGTAAGGGTAGGAGGTCATGTTGTCCCGTAGCTTGCCGTTCTCGTCTATCCATCGCTGCGGATCAAACTTGTCAGGATCGGGGAAAGCCACTGGGTCTCGAGAAATCGCCCTTGATGATCAATCACGCGTTGGTTTTCAACGTGAAAGAGTAAAGGAAGGAAAACTACCAGTGACATCCGATCACAGTTGCACCCGCAGGGATGAATTGGCATCTCTGTGATATCGACATCGTCAGGTTCAACATAGCGAGTGGATTCGGCAACCAACCCAGACGATGTCCCGAGTAGCGCGGTGTGCAAATCCTACATATCAATGAGTGAATTCTACGATCTTGCTTACTCCGGAGGACTTACCGATGGGCGTAACAGGTCTCCAACGGAGGACTTCCAATACAAACGCGCAAACCTGGGGGAGCAACTCGGAATCCGACCAGGTAGGCACTAATGCACCTCGTCAGGCATCGATGACTGTCAGAGGACTGTCACTCACACCTATCGTTTCCAACCACCCTATCAAGTTCTTCCTGAACCCTTTTTTGCGCCTCGGGATGACAGGCAGCAGCCAAAACCATGTTTGTTATGGCATTTACGGTCTTCACACCGGGTGAATCACATCGATGCTCATAGTAAATTGAGACGTACTGTCTCTATCCCTGCACCGAATAGGTTTCCAGCAACGTAGGCCATCTCGTCCTTCGAGAGCTGATGCTCATTGACGTGTTCTAATAGCATCTTCATGAACGAATTCCCAGCCTTATTTGCTTCCTGCAGCTCCGTGTAACTCATCGTATCAGTTTATGCGTGAGCGTTTGCTTACTATTTCCGATTGAACACGATTCATTTGATCTCTGAAAAGCTGGATCTCAAAGTCGTGATATTCCTTCAATCGCCTCCCATACCAGGGGACATACTTCAACCAAGGGATCCGATCCACGAGAAACGCGCCAGGACGCAACGCATACTGTACGTTTTCTATCACTTGATTGATGCGAACGAGTTCTGGATCATCATTCGATGTCGGAGTCGATTTGCCGTACGTCAAACGCAAAATGACCGACGCGGCATACCTGCCGTGTTTCCCTGCTAGCATGCCCAGTGTAGCGTGTGAGTGTTCGTATACTCACCGTTGCACATGTACCAGGTGATTCTTTGGGTCATCTAGGATATCTTTGATGACGTCTTTTGCATGTCCCAGCTGCAGGTCTTGAAAGGCTCTCACAGCCTTGGGTTGCAGGTGTATGTGTGCAGCCTTCCTGTATCGGCGGAGCCGCTCGCCGCTACGCACGAGCAAGGATCGCATTCCTCTGGACAGGATCTCTCCAGCAGCGATCGAGCGCGGTCGATCCGCCAGCGCGCTGCCTTCCTTTTCCATAATCTCTGTCGCAGCCTGCCATACCCGAGTTCGCGATCAAGCGACCGCAACATCGGCACAGTCAGTCAGCAAACGTCATGCACAGAATGCGTGACAGAAATCATACATCCACACGTCCAACCACTATAATGACTTGACTCCCCTGGCGAAGCGCAATCACGGGCCCATATTTGACGACCCATTCGGCCAGGGTGTGCGCAATGCTGATGGTAATGTTAGTTACATAAATGGTCACTAAGGCTGACGGTTTGTCTCACTTTACAGACGGTAGTGCGTTTTCCCAGAACCATTTTGCGGGGGGTCCGGGTGGAAGAGGGACGCCGGTTTTGAGGGCGAACGATACTTGGTGCCTCTCGTACAATTTGGCCAGGATAACACCTGCCACCACCAGCACAACGAAAGAATCTGCCACACGAAAGATCCTGAAGACCTGCAAGGACATGGTCGGGAAAGAAGCCATGTTGGGGCCGTAGGTAGCTCATGTTCGGGCGTTTCAACCTTGGTATATGAGCAAAACCTATTGCCCGTTGGCAAATCACCGCTTGTGGGGATACCGCGGATAGGCATGTGTGATTGACACAAAACGAAAATGCTGTAGAATGGTCTGCGTGCTAGGTAACGCTTGTCCGCGGGATCGGGGGTCACCCAACTGACATGTACCGCGGAGCACTTCAATCTGCGAGAGAAGTGACAGGGACCATCAGCGCGATTCTTGATATCACGGCGATTTCCGACGGGCGCTGTCAATCGATCAAGCTAAAGGCTCTGTGGTTCTGTTGGGAGTGTGTTTATAAACCAGAGTCTGAGATCGGAGCGTCCAAAGGTCATATGCACGGTCCTGGAGCTAAGTCAAGCCTTAGTATTCGATGTCGGCTTGCGCCCTACTAGCAGGAGGATCTTAGCTGGGCCAGCGATGGACCGATGGTTGCATCGAAGGCACGCCTGGGAATGACGAGAGTAAAATCAGACAACGAGAGGACCCGAATGGGTGATGAACCGGTCACCCCCCATACCATATGACCTTGTTGCAAACGATGCAGAGTGGAACCCGGACCCAAAAACAACCGAAGTCGAAGGTATGTGCCGTACCTCCCAGGGGCACGCGGCGTTGCCAAAGTGTACTGTACTCAGGCTGGACCAACTTGAAATGTCAATGACACTGCCACTTGGGAAGAGGGACTTGAAGCTTGAAGGTGGACCTCACTGACACTTCAGATGTACCCTCCAACTCGAAGTACCGTGCTAACGACGCCGCGTTGAATCGTTTGCTTCGAATATACTAGTTGACAATGTCAACAGACGGTGGTCATCACGGTGTTCATCGTCTCACCGTTCTTGAACGTCGGTACGCTAATGTCATCCTGATCAGTTGACAGTGAGTACACGTACAAGGCTTAATTGTTGTTCTAAAACACGATATATATCCAAGGGTTGATGCGCGCGATAGTGTTGTTAGGACTGTTTCACCTACACCATCTACTCGGACATTATCTCCCTCAACCGACCCTCCTCTACCCGAGGTATAAACTCTACATCGAACGGAGCTGGATGGGAAGTAACGGTGTCTGTGTATGTATTGACGTCTATCGGTGCTTCAGGTCGTTCCACGATCCGGAACGACCAAAGTAGGAGTGCAATATTCATGTACAGTGAGTTGTTCGCGAGATACAGTCCCGGGCAAGTCCTAACGCCAAAGTCATCAAGGTACAGGTCCAGGATGAAGGTAATACCACTGGATCTCACCTTCTGCCAAACCCATATGGGTAGGAGTTCATTTCGTTCCGAAGTTTACCGTTGCCGTCAATCCATCGCTGGGGATCAAATCTATCGGGATCAGGGAAAGCTACTGGATCCTGAGATATAGCCCTGGATGATCACTCTCACATGAGCGTCGAGCGTCCAGTACGAGAGAGGTAAGGCGGAAAGTTCACCAGTGACATCCAATGACAGTTGCGCCAGCGGGAATGCACTGCCCCTTCTGCGATATCATCAGTTTTCATAAAGGGAGTCAGTGGCGGCCAGCGTACCCATACGATGTCACGGGTAGCGCGGTGTCCAAACCCTGCATAAATTGGCGTGAATACCACGCATGTGAGCATCTCCATCATGCAAAAAATTTCACCAATAGGCGTAACAGGTCTCCAGCGGAGGGCTTCTAATACAAACGCGTGGACCTGAGGAAGTGACTCAGAATCTGCCCAGGTAGGTACTAGTGCACCCCATCAAACATCTGTGACCATTAGAAGGTCGGTACTCACACCTATCCTTCCCGACCACCTTATCCAGCTCTTCCTGGACTTTTCTCTGGGTTTCTGGATAGCAAGCTGCGGCCAAGATCATGTTTGTTATCGCGACCGCACTCTTGTCGCACATCACATTAGGATCACACGTTGGTTAAACGGAACATACTGTCTCTGATCCTGCCGCGAATAGGTTTCCAGCGAGATAGGCCATTTCATCCCTCGAGAGTTGGTATTTACTGGTATTCTGCAAAAGTGTGTTCACGAACGAATTGCCCCCCTTGTTCGCTGCCTGTAGCAGTTGCCGGCGCAAAGTCAAATCACAACCCCGGTTTCTTGAGTAAACACCTGCAGGCTGCTTACCATTTCCGACTGAACGCGGTTCATTTGATCTCTATAGAGCTGGATCTCAAAGTTATGATACTCCCTCAACCGCCTCCCATATCCAGGAATGTACTTCAACCAGGGAATACGATCCACGAGAAATGCCCCAGGACGCATTGCGTGTTGAAAGTTTCTCATTGCTTGATGAATGCGAGTAACTTCTGGATCGTCGTTGGATGTAGGCGTCGACTTGCCATATGCCAAACGCAGAATAACTGACGCGGCATACCTACAATGTTTCGTGTTGATACCAGGAAGTGGTCAACGAGATGTCTACCCACCGTTGTACATGCGCTTTGTGGTTCTTCGGGTCATCTAGGATATCCGTGATGACATTCCTCGCATGCTCTGATTGCATGTCTTGATATGCTTTTATCGACTTTGGCTGCAAATGGGTATGGACAGCCTTCCTATACCGACGGAACCGGTCGCCGGTGCCCACGAGCAAGAATCTCAACCCTCGAGACACGATCTCACCAGCGGCAATCGAGTGGGGACGGTCGACGAGTGCACTGCCCTCCTTCTCCATGATCTCAGTCGCGGCCTAACATATGGGGATCGATGGTGGGACAAGAAGTATCAAATGAAAGATCGGGGGCAACGCCAGTCAGTCAGCACGCATCACATACTGGAGGTGATGGAACTCATACATCCACACGTCCAATAATGATGATAATTTGGCTGCCCTGGCGTAACGTAATCACAGGCCCGTACTCTGCAACCCAGTCTGCGAGCGTGTGTGCGATGCTGGGAGGAATAAAAGTTGGTCAACTAGGAAGTCAATCTTACTCACAGGCGGATGATTCGTCTCACTTTACAGATGGTAGTGCATTTTCCCAGAACCACCGCGCAGGAGGTCCGGGCGGAAGCGGGACGCCATTTCTGGAGGTTAACGTCGCTTGACATCGGTTGTACAGCAAGGTGACGATGGTGGCCGCTGCCGCCAAAAGCCCGACGAGACGATCTATTGTGGAAAGACCCTCGAAAGACATTGTAAAGCAGCTATCATGTTGCCATGTGAGTGGCTCATTGCCCAGTCTCATTGGTACGCACCTTGCTACTAGTCGCAACTATAGCTGGACGGAGTACAGGAGTTATAGATGTTGGTAGCAACGTGTTCGGACGCTGGTCTCGGACCTGGACTCTATTTATGATGAACCATGAGGCTCGGCTTGTGAACTGTCACATTTCCTGCTTATCATCATGATATTATGTGACCGCAGGCAGCAGCTGCCGCTCTCAAGTTTCCGAGTCGGGTTTTGGTGGGGGCGAAGGTTTGAATGTAAGGAGTTCGATTTCCGATCATCGCGCGAAGAGAGTTCTAAAGACGCAGCTTCTGAGTCTTAGCTAACTCGAGCACTCATCACCGCGACTATGTCTCGTAGCAAGCGTCTGACAGATCCAGCAAACCACAGGTTCTGTGACCGATACCGGTGTGACATGGCCAAGGGATAATTTGACAGGGGACCTCTGGAGGGGCCAGAGCGGACCAAGCGAGCAGTGGCGGCGCGTTCGAGAATGAACATATACGGCCCGGCTTTCCCTGGCCAATGAAGGTTAGTCGGCTTCCCGGCTTCAGGGCCGAAACTTGACGTGATGTAAGCTCGCTTATCAGAAATTTGATTGATAAGAACTCCGCACACTCGTACTGAAGGGGAACTGGATTCAGCGCTCGAATCACGTTTTGTTTGAGCTTCACGGACCGTCTTTGGCGATGTGGCGGATAGCAACGGTACCGGTAACCCGCTTTGCATAGCCCCCGCATTGCCCAACACGTGGGGATTCCCCGTGGGGGCTTGAGCCATCATCGACCTCTTGGGCATTGAGTGTCATTGACCGAATAACGCGACCTGGCAACTGGTGATGGTGATCCCACGGACCGCTAGATGGGCGCTGCCTATGTAGTAAGTAATAGTTATGATGGTTCGAGTCCAAACGATCTCATGAAAACTTGGAAAAGACCACGTATCAGCTCGTCCGAACAATAAGAGATTCATTGAAAGGATACCCACTAGCATGACCAGAACTCGCAAAGGGGGATATGGTGACGACAGATGAACGCCTATGAATGAACTTCGTTTAATAGCAACCCAGTGGCGAACTTCGGAATAGCATCCCGCGCGCCGGGATCGGAGAATCCGGCCCATCAGGAAAATGGTGAAGAGAGGATAATTGATTATAATCATGAAAGGGGGGTTGATAATCAATGACAAGGAATTATAATGGATTATCTTTCCTACCATGCTATATCTTTTCTTCACCATTTTCCTGATGGCCCCTGGCCTTACTTCTGATTGTGGTTGATGCCGTCAGTCAGTCATGCGCTGAAGGCGAGCTGGACAGCACTTGGATACAAGCAGATGTGGTCCCCATCATGGATGAGGACAGTTTACCACGTAACTTGTACGTATGTTTTCACGGGGGTCACGTATTGCTGACAATTTTCTGTTAAACGGTACAGTACATCCACAAAGCTGAATAACATGTCGCTGTTGGTGGCGGCCAAGATTTTGCCAAAACGATTGGTCGGCGGGCTTGCATCATTCAGAATTCAACTTGAAACACTGCCCTTCCAACACGAAGGGTCCAAGCGATTCCGACAGCAAAAATGCGGTGTGACTACCAAGTCCTCGGGACAAGCGGCCCATGGAGTCTCCGCATTCGATGTAAATCGAGTAAGTATCGGCATCGAGTCGCTGAAACACTAATCTTGAACAGGAAAGTGTGTATCTGAAACAGAGGGACTTGCGGTGAATCGCGGCCGATAGATCATAGTACCACTGCTAATAACATGGCCCCTGCACAGCTGGAAAAATCGTCTTTCCGACTGATCGTTTCAGCTATCAGGCGGAATCTGTTTACTTTCTCTACCCCGATTCAGATGATTCACAACGCATTGCTGCCACGATTAACATTCGTAGACCTTCGGAACGACTCGGAAGTCCCGGTGTAACTCATGATCAGTTTTCGTCCTTCGACACAGTCTCAGATACGGCATCGCCAAGACGCTAGGCCCGCCTTATTGGCGTGTGCATCGAGCAGATGAAGAATACTCACGGGTTTACTCCGAGATGTTTTAGCGTGTGCGTGTAGAGTCTCTCTTGTCGTCGTACATTTTACAGTAAAGGAGTTCGGTGAATTAACACAAGGCAATCATTCCCGACAGGATCATCGCGTGACGCAGATGGGATTTAGATGTAGTATCTCCACAGCAGACAGTGGTATCCATTCTAAATAGAGGGGTTTTGGCATGTAAGATAGGTAGCTTGAATGGACATGTCTGTAGATCCGAGTCACAGAGCAGCAACAATACGTGACTATACATAGCATGAAAAGAACGTGCACATCTACGTATTTAGTCGTGTTCGATGGAATTGTAACCGGACACACCTGCCTTCACAGTGTTATAGAGCCACGTAATACATGGATCTAGACCATCGGAATAGCGCGGGTGCGTAGTATCACATCATTTCCCGTGGTCATGAACGATGCAGTCTCAGTCACGGTAGGAGGGGGCGGCGAGGCGGCCTGGAAAGACGAATACGAAGTGGCTGACATAGCGGGCATCCCTGGCCCCATCTGTGGCTGCGTGGTCATGTACGACATGGGCGCAGGTGAGCCAGTCGGCGAATAGAAAGATGACGGGTTCGATGGCAAGCGTGCATGCGTGTTCGTCGCATGCGCACCCTGGGCCGAGTGAAAGTTCGGCGTCGCAACCGTGCCACTGTTAAGGGATCTGTATTTCCGACGCCTGTACAAAAAGTACCCTCCGACAAGGATGACCAAAAACACTGCAGCGCCGCCAATGGTGCCACCTATGATGGCACCGATGTTGGTACTGCCTCCCGAGTTGTTTTCACTCCCCGAGCTAGTTCCCGAGCTGTTGGTACTTGGGTAGTAGTCCGGCTGGCCTACGGGAACATCAGAGGTGTAGTCAATGGCAGGTGACACTTACTCTGATTCGCATAGCTTTCGGCTTGTTCCGTGTTGAACAGCTCAGAGGACCAGGTCGCCGCTATGTGCAACGTTGGAGATACGTGTTTAGTAAGTATAGGGAATGCGTACGGCTGATGGTGGCCCAGTAAGGTATTGACATGTTACTGAGAAGGACGTAGCCTTGCGGGAATATTCTGGTTGGTAGGTCAAGAACACAGGTGATTCGGAAGGAGGAAACGAACGCTCACTCGTCCTTGTAATTCGAGGGACAGTCTTGGACGAATGTTGGCCACCTGCAAACAGAATTGACAAGGCCGTGAAAACATAGGGGGCACACTGACGTTTTGAGGGAGGACGCATATGACGAGTTCTGACATAATGTGCAACCCATCATGAGGTTATAGCAAGACCACGAACTGGTGGACTCGATCCTGAGAACGAACATTAAGACTACAACTGAACGGGTCGTACCAGTAACAGGGAGTAGCCGTTGTCCCATTTGGTGAGTCATAAGATTGTCCTGGTTGCAGAGAGGGCTGCGTCCATGCTGTCAAATTGGGACAAGCAGTGAGCGTCCTCGTAAGAGTCCCAGAGTTGGAAATACTTGCTGTCCCCGACACATGCGGCTATCACATACGCGACTGTCAAACAAGGGTCCTTGCCTTCCGCGTTATCCATCCATGCATAGTCAGGTTGGCACGTTGCACTTGAGACGACATTAAAAGCTTTCGGGGGACCTGCCGACGCTCGAGAACCCAGGAGAAATACGGTTATGAGGGAAGAAAGAATTCCTGAGGTCATGCCTGCTATGGGCCCGCAGGAATCGAATACGAATAGCTTCAAATACCAAATCAATCGATGGTGCCCGAATGACTGTCTGGAGGCGGGTAGATTTAAAGCAGAATGCAAGAGCGCAAGGTTTTGAACTACACGCCTCAGTCATGTGAGGTGGCGATCGCTATATCGAGACCAAGAACGCTGGGAACCACATGTGACCACCACCATAGATGAGTCAACAACGCCGGAGTGGGATTAAGCGGTCGGGCGAGCACACAACTTTAGTGCATGCAAGTGATATAACCTGCGTGTGAGCAATCGTGGTAAAAATCATTTTGATGATTGAGTCACGTAACTCCGTGCTTCCGAAGGTTTCACCTGTGCGGCGGAAACACCTGTTTCGAAATCTTGGCTCCAAGCTCATTGGTTCCCCAGATACCTGACCAGTCTCACATGGCGATGGTCGCATTGATTTCCTGTACGAAATATTTGCACGAAACTGCAAATGGATAATAGATCCATCCAGGAACATCTTGATGGACCTCAGTCTGCTGACCACTTCTGCTGGTAGGCACATCACCTCGGCGATTTACAAGTTCACCGTAGGCGCTCCTTCCTCTTCCGATAGGTGCGCTCAATCCGTAGTTGGTCTGTCCACGGGACTGCATTTCATGTAGATAGCGAACTAAAATGAATCCGGGTCGGAGAAGGTCTAGTTCGTGCGCGCCTTTTGGCGGTGAGCATGTCACACGGCTCGAGGCTGCGTGGCCGCAGAGAACAACTCTTATCCTAGTTCCCTTCACCCACAAAGCTCCTCCACCGACAGTCCTCTCTGGAACTCTATCCCTTTGTAGAATCGTGTCATTCTTTTATCACTTCTCGTTGTTTAGGACCTCGACCAATTGTTAAGTTGATCCTAATGTCCACGAACCTGACCTGCCCTCTGTGGATGCAAAATCAAAAAGGCCAGCTCCCTAACGAGATCGCACAGGAAGTCGGCCAGCTATGCAATGGAACATGTAAGCGAACTTCAGTCGGGGTGGTGCTTGCACATGACAACATTAGTTCACCTGCTGTCCGTACTGACCATCTATTTGTACTAGATACAGTATCTCTCACCGGTTTCAAAGAGAGCGCGTACATACCGAATACTACGTCGACCAACAGTTGCACCTGGTGCGAAGTTTGTAGTCCAGCGCAAGGTAGATTGCTCATGCCTAACAGCTCTTGGTCGATGTACAATTTATTGAGTGCTTGCTCCTATTGTCTCGGACAATATCAATATCCCAGGTCTGTGCCTCACTTTATATGCAAACCTATCTCATGTTGTCGTAGCTGGAGCAGCTGGATTTCCAACTGTGGCAATAATGTATCGACTACCTCGTGAGGCATGATTGGACTTGATGTCTCCAAAAGCTTGACTAGGCATCTCCAGGTACCTTCCATCTGGTTATAACTTTCCGGAGGGCATTCCCTTCTGGGCTGCTACAAACCGTGGGTTTCACCGTGTCTCGAGCACGTGTCTCTTATGCTTCCTCTTAGCTTCTACTTGGCCAAACGGAGTGTTCGACATCACGCAAGCAACGAGTATAGGAGCAGAAGGTAGCTACTAGCTATCTCCCCAGTTCAGCCTGGACTTTATGGGTCATACTTTACACACTAGGAAATCCGGACCTTTATGGTGGATCCCTCCCGACATCAACCACAACATTAATTACAACATCAACGTCAACTGCCTCCTCTTCCTCGAGTGGACAAACTGGCGCAGTAATTGGCGGGGTGATAGGCGGCATGGCAGTTGTAGTCATCGGAGGGATAATCGTGTTTTTGGTGGTGCGTCATCAACGACACCAAAAAACGCACGCGGCCTCTATTGGAGTTCCATCTTTCACTGTCCAGACAGCGGCACAGCCCACTCCTTTCCGAAATGCATACACCAACTCTCCCTATCTCACATCACCCGTTCATTCCACAACCAGTCTGGAACCAACATCGCTCACGTCTCCTATCTCCTCCGGTTTCTCCTCCAATGAGCACCGCATAATGCCCATCACAGATGCGGCCGATATCATCACACCCTTCCTTACGGCATCTTCCATGCACAGGAAAAACAAATCGAACACGTCCCTACAGAGAGGGAAAGTCGCCGACTCTGTCTCTGATGGTAGGATGACACCTCCTGCACAACGGCGTATGAATCCCCCGTCGTACTCGGATTCCGTGGAGCCTGGTCCGTCTCAGGGAGCGACGCCCCAGGCACGGAGGTCCTCGAGGAATACGCATAACAAGCAGAATATGTCAGGGGCAACGACGTCCTCGACGCATTCGCGGACGTTGACGTGGGAGAGTGTGACCAGTGGACAGCCTGCCAGTGGTACGCACACGGAGAAGAGTCGGCCACGCGCTGCGACGCAGGTAGTGGGAACTGCTAGGAGTATGGAGAGTGCCTCGGGCGCTGGTGGGGCGAGCAGAGTTCACGACGATGGAAAGGGAGGTGCCAAAGCTTCGCGTCATCGCCCACCCGCAGTTTGATATCTCGGCGTACACTAGGACCTACTGTATGGATGAAGGAGCGTAATCCCATACCGCATTGTGGAGGTATAGTTATGTTCTATTCATGGCTGGATGTTTGCGCTTGGTTTCTACGGGGGCGGAACAGAACTATTAGCTAGCAATACTAGAAGACTACTACTAGTCGTGACCTTATTGCCGTGACAGGTCACGTGTTTGGTGTTGAAATCGCTCGTGACGCGTGAAGTTTCAATCGTCCAGCCACCTCCAACTCCTTGCACTCAAGGACTCGCCAGGTTGACTTTATGCTACTTACAATCCGAAGGATCTTGGTTGATTTCTCATTGATCTTTTCCAAATATTGCCTGAGCGACAAGTCACGAAGACGGTCATTCTTGCTGCTAACTTTCAATTTCATCATGGAAGACCTATGTACTGTCTCATAACACCGCGCTGAAAAAATATATGTAGGTTCTATACGGTGATTCTATGTTTATGGTATCTGACATTAGATTTCAGTTCGTAATGCGCTATTTGTCATTGACGAGCGCCGTGTGCTGGGAACCACTTGATTGACTACCCAACCACAGGTTGGCAGACCTAGAACGCCACTTCCAGTGGCACTGTTCGAACATGGCGACCGGAGCTAGCCAAATGTCGGTGATCCGAGATTTATAAATGTTCAGGACCGCACATGCGACAGCCCTTCAACGTCGGAGGATGCCAAATGGATCGTGCCTTTAGCGATATCGGATGATGGTCGTTCAGGTTATTTTGAGCAAGCCTAGGTGTTGGGCGACCTACCTTGGTTACCTGCGACTACCTACTTTGTCTCATTCTCTGGGTTTTGCTTAAAGCAAAATGAGGAAACAAATCAACCCTCATTTTTCCGCTGCCACCGGAATATGGGCGCTGGGTCAACGCTTCAGCTTCGGTGTAAGACTTCATTGTTTCCCAGTCTGATTGACTTGCTGGTACCGAACAGCATTTTGTTCCGTCACCACACCAGATTCCGCATGGTATCGTGGATCCAGCGTTACTGTATGCGTGTCTTCCGCGGTAGGTGCTTTCTGCTGTATCATTAAGACAACTCTTTTGGATATTCGGTATCGCCGCAATTGTGTCGCTCCTGACTACAGGCGTTCCCTTTTCAGGACTAATGTCGAAATGAAGAAGTCACGGCATGCGCACGACACAGGTGCTGGGTCTATGGGGTTGACGGTCACTGGCTGAAGGAGTGACTGAACACACGCAGCGTCTTCACCCACGTGCCATGGCTGGCCCCTGGGTCTGATCCATATCCGTTATACCCTGTAAGCTTGCCAAACTTCATGCTGTCTATTTCTCTACCATAAACATGCGTGAACGTCACGCAATTGCAAGTTCTAGACTGACTACAAAACACAGTGTCCCGCTGTTACAAGTCGAATCGATCGAATGTCTTCTCCCCTTGCCTTTTCTCTCCTCGTATAGTTATGTGGCATCCTCCGTGTTCTTCTTTCTGAGTACCGTCTTGTATTGATGCGGAATCGCTTCTTGTTTAGGCACGTCGTGCACTGCTCCACTTGGTGGCGGGACCGCTACGCCCACTGACCATACTGACCCGAGTCGATCGAACACCAAGGAACATCCCCATTTAACCCTGACGCAAGCACTTATTCAGAAAAGTGAGAAATTTTGGGGCTACGGGAGACGGGGTTACCGATGATACGGCCGCGATAAAGTAGGCTGTTTGACTTCGCTTCAAGTTATCCTTCCCTCAAGTGGTTCTACGAGCGCGGCTGTGTCATCCGGGAATCGCTGCGGCGGAGGATCTTGCAGATCGTCAACGTAGATGGCTAATGTGACGTTGACCAACACCTGTAGCTAAGTTTAGACAGAGTCTCGACAGCAGTCGTGTACTTTCCCCAAGGGTAATCAATTTTGCCTCTCCATCCGTTTGCTGTCCTGACCATGAGAAGCACTTATCTAGTGTCATCGGCTATCAATACCCACTGTCATACCCAAATGATCGGTGACGCGGGAGACCCTACTTGCCAACTCAAACTTCAGTGGATTCTCGGTTATCGGTTAGTCTCTTCAGATCGAATTACTCTCACGAACTTCATCCACGACAGATGCGGACCCTTATTTTCCCGATGGCAATGGTGCTCAGTGGTTTGTTAACCAAGACAATTTGTATGCATGGTTATGCCCTTTTCGGTGATTCCGATTGTGCCATGATGGTGAGTTCGTATTCAGGGAACATCAATGGGTATTTCTGTTGGGAACCAACAATTCATAGTACGAAATCTGATGGTCAACAATGCAAACATTGGTGAGTAAAGTGGTGACCGTAGTAAATTGATGTTGATTGGTCAATTCCTAGAGGTATCGGGGACTAGGGCCTGTCATATTTCATTGCGTGATGAGAGCCTTATCACACACACTCCCCAGGCTTCACGTTCCAAGGCGTTACTAGTAGCAATAGCCAAGTACGTCGAGTTGGTCCCCTCCTCAGGGAGCGCGACAATCCGGTAACCTCTTAACAGGTTGGCTTTCACTTGACTATTGGTAGGAACACGTCAGCAACCCAGGCGAGGAACATTTGCGCTAATATCCTCCTGCTAGCCACACACTTCATGCCGTTGAGTCCGAAGTCATTACCAACGCTGTTGTCATCGATACCCCGATCTTCGTGCAATCTTCAACAGTAAGCCACGACGCGCTTCCATATTCTCTCATATTAAACAATCTACAGTTGATTAATGTTCCGATCGCGGTTGGTGTCTCTGGCGGAGCACCCTGGCAGGTGGTACAACTACCACCACTTGATTCACTTCCTGGGGTCAGGGAATATCTATTCAGGAAGTTCTGGTCAACCGACTTGGGTACAAAGCAGCATTGTGTCACCAGAGAAGCACTCTGTTCTTCTCAGCTGTTCCGGAGCGATCTTTGGAAAGGGGCACCCTCAATATGCTGATTATGCCACGAGTCAAATCATCAGTGTCAAGAGTCAGGGAGCGACCGGAGACAGCACGACCGATGACACTGCAGCTATCCAAAGCGTTATCAATAAGGTAAGTCGGTTCCATACATGTGTGAATTTATTGCGTTTCCCACTTATTTTCTTCCTGCGTGGCATTTCGAATACATAATCATCTTTGATGCCGGCGTGTACTACGTTACGGATACAATCACCATCCATGCCAGAGCTCAGATAGTCGGGGAAGCGTGGTCAGTCATATTAGCAGGCGGAAGCAACTTCCAAGACTAGAACAACTCGACACCCGTTATCCAAGCAGGTACCGTCGGTTCGCAAGGCGTAATGGAAATCGACGATACGGTGTTCTCCACAGCTGGACCTGGTGAATATTGCTGCTAGCTACCGCCTAGGTTCCGGTCATAGTGATTAAACTCGATTCTTTCACAACACCTGGAGCAATTTTGATTGAATGGAATGTCCATGACCCAGCAGGAGAACAGTGCTGATGGCGCTGGTCACCGAATTGTTGATGGTATCGGAGGTCCGTAATGCACTTCGTTTACTTCGAAAGTAACTCACGTGTGTGTAGTGCCTGTTCCGGCTCCGGCCACCGATTCGGTCCGAGCGACGCAGCGCCTTCGCGCGTAGTTTTCTTCCCCTTATTCAGCTCTATTCAATCGTTTCTAAGCCTCTCCATATTATAGATCTCATAGCTTTTCCTTCCTTCGTATATAAGCCCTTTTGTACCACCCACTTAATCATTGAATTCAGAGCAGTTCAGTCCAAAGCGCACGCACGTTCCGAAAGCCTTCCGTTCACGCACGTTTTCCGACAGTTACGATTCTCGACGCACGCCGGCGTTGTTGTCCTCTCATTCTCTTTCACTCTGCCAAACTAAACTACTTCTAGGCTCAGTCACCTTCCCCTTTCGCACTCGCATTCGCCTTCCCCGTTTCGTTAACACAACGGAACGGTCCCCCACATGTGCATGCTTAGCTATCGGGACTAACATGCAGTACTCTCCCGCCGGCTCCACAAACAAAGCGTGCCCAGCTGCATCTTTGGGTATCTACCTGACCTCACAATCGAGCGTATATTTTGGGGTGCGCGGTGCTTGTTTACCTCATCCCAGACAATGCATTCAACAATTGATCGGGGGACTTGGGTATGGCGCGCGGACCATGACCTAGATGCTTCCGGTCAAATATCGATTTTCACCGGCCGAGGTATCCTTTCGGGGTCAGCGGGTCCTGTTTGGGTCATTCATACTTGTACGTCAGATAAGTGTGTCCACCCCGAGCAGTACTCAAAATGCTCTCGCGGCACGTAAGTGAATAAAGGTTCATGTTGTGCCGCACAAGGGAAAATACTCTTTCATGTGCAGCCGAACACTCGACCTTCTATCAGTACAACCTGGCGAATGCTCAGAACAACTATATTGGGTTCGCACAGACAGAGGCCGTAGGTGTCCAATTGAGCGACATTTTGTGGACTAAAGGTGCGCACACCACGATAGCCTTACTATCAGCCGAATCCTGCTCCACCAGTGCCGTTTAGCAGCAACCTCACAATGGTCCGAGCTTCCCCAGCGGATTCGACTCAGCGTGGGCGATGTCCTCAAGGTGCTAGTTTTTACAGTTTCTTCGAGGTATTTCCAGAGTCTAATGTGCCGGATCCGCATGAGGCTCACCATGCACTCAGAGCTATGGCCAGACGTAATACATACCAGGCGGAGATCCTCGACATCGACGCTGTTTCAGTATCTACCGTCACCGCGTGTAGTTTGTCCACGATTGTGATGACATGGCAGCTAAGCATAGGGGAAGTTGGTATTGCCAACGAGAACGGCAACGCAGATGGATTCCAAGAAACGATGACTGGTACTATTATTAGCTAACGTTGCCGGAACGCGGGATGCACTCATGCTACATAGACTTCACTTATATGTATTACTTGGTACGGGTACCTAGATCTGATTTCATTTGTGGTTTATCAGAGTTCATGATACGTGTGTGATGCTAGCGTGTTCATCAAGTGAGCTTTCTTCTGAAGCACGTGGATGCGTGGGGACGCATTCTCGTTTACTCCAGGCACGTCCGGATGTCGCTCCCATCCCTACTAACACTAAGTGAGTGCATCGGGGGGTAGATATGCACTGGCAGGATACCATAAGGTTGATATGAAATTATGAATTGCGCACAGGAACTTACTAAGTGTTGATGAAGTCTATATGGTACTATGCAAAAAAATCCTTTCCTTCGGACGCCACGATGTCAAAAAGAGATGAGTGCCTGTGACAACTCGTGGCCCATAACAAGTCCAGGCGTCATACATACCACACACGCCTCCAAACTGAAGCTAGCAGCAATAAATCCTCATACACTCTTCAAGCAACACCATCTGCTCTCCGTGACAGTGGAAAGTCAGTGTTGGAGAGAGGTAAGAGGAAGACGAGAGCCCCCACTGGTAAGTGGGGATGATGGTAGTGACCTTAAGCTCCGCATCGGACACAATGAAGGTCTCCAAGGCTCAGGTTCCGTCGCATTGGTGTACGACGCAAATTGATTGCCACCGACACATACCACATGCCGGGTGGAGCACAACGGGACACGGAAATAGGAATTAGGAGGCACATGTAGATAGAGTGCGCAAAGGTCCGATTTCAAAGATCACTTACTATGAGCCTGCCAGATACGACGTGATAGTGCATGAAATTTTATAATCCGGTGGCGCGCCACACAGATGGGGTTAGCTCAAAAAAAAGAAAGACTATTTCAAACCACTTATCTGCGCCCTCAGATCCCTAGGGCCTTGAGGGTAAACCTGCTATCTCCTCAGCGATATGCCTAACCGCGGTTTAGTCGGAATGGGATGAGGATCAGATTGAGAGTGGGTGGATCCGTTGCCAGCGATGCACATACTTCCTAGGTTTGGTATCCGGGGAAATGATCCGTTCGCTCGCATGCTGAGACCGGAACATGGCCCAGAGCGTGTCAGACGACTCGAGTGAACAGTGTGCCGACCGTAGGTGAGCGTCGCATTACGTCCGGACTCCTGTCGAGCGGGACTGTATCGTTTGGGCGGGAACTCCGTGCCAGTACTGCTCGGGGCTCGTAACTGCATGGGTAAGGTCTCGGTAGAAGGAATAGTTGCTTCAGCAGTGGTGTCGTCGTGACCGCGTGACTAGTGACTAAGGTCAGGTGCTGCATTGACATCCTGGTCTCAGGCTTGGCCGACTCAGACGCGATGCAGTATTCTCCACTTTGGGCTTTACTCATCTGATGGTGGCCCTAGGTTTGTACATTGGCTATTCAAATGCTGTTACTATTGACATGCTCAGGGGCATCTCATCCTTGGTTTGTACTATGTCCACTTTTCAGTGACCGCCTACCTCGTTCTTGCAAGTGTCCATGCATTGGGGTGCAGCAACCCAAAATCTCAGGTATAATTGACTGATCCGTTCGGGTATTTTTTGACGTAGTAGCAGATGTCGGTATCCTTACCAGGTGATGCATAATCAGTAATTTCTTATCCATATGCTTCGTCGAGGCCACCTGCAGGCAAGCCAAGTTTCATCAAAGGCGAGGCATTCTGCTTCATATGGTGAATGAATGGCCGACTACTCATGTGACTGAGATCCGAACAATTCCACCCCTTAGTTCCCTCCATACTGTATCCACCGGAACGATATCATCCAGACTCCTAGTAGGTCAATCTGAGTAGGTGACGACCTCTAACGAACCTCTTGCTGATGCCCCGGAATTACCCCACAGCTTCAGCTTTTCGGATCACCATTCCGGCATAGCACACCGATTTCGCTCCATATTCAACTCGAGCTCTTTCCTGCTCTGGATTCAGTATCCAAGGGTGGATACAGATTCATGATTATGACCCAGTCAGGAGCATAGAGGCGCGTTTCAATTTTGAATTCCGCTGATGAACCTTCCTCCACGTGAACAAAGCGAGCTGCCCTACTGAGGTTGTGCTGATGCATTGCCAGCAGAAGACATTCCATTTTTCACGAATGAATCATATTTGTGCATTGTCCGTGTCCGTTAGGGTTCCGATTCGTTACCGATCGGAGCACGAAACTCATTTCCAGGTTACAGCACACCTCATGCTCGACCAGCCTTCATATCCATATTGCAGTCAGGTGGAATAACCCGCGTATGGTCCAGGTAACCTGGGATCAGCATATAAAGACCTCCATCCCCTCCTCTCTTGATGTCAAGTTCGTTCACCGTTCTCGCAGTATCTTCTCTTCGTTTCGTGTTAAGCTATGTGGCTAAATGTTGCATTCCTCCTTCTCAGTACTGTCTTATACACTAATCGTGTTTCTGGTCTCGGATCGTCTTGTTCGGCTCCTCTAGGTGGCGGCACTGCGTCACCGAGTGATCCTTATTGGCTCGAGACTATCAAACACCAGGGAACATCCCCTTACAATCCCAACCCGAGTTCGTACCAGGTTTTCCGCAATGTTAAAGACTTTGGAGCCAAAGGTGACGGTGTCACCGACGACACGGCCGCAATCAAGTTAGTTCTCGCAATCTCGTGAAAATCCTACTAATTTTCGTATTCGCAGTTCGGCTATGTCGTCTGGAAGCCGCTGCGGGGGAGGCTCGTGCGCTTCATCAACGTAAGTTCGAGGTCCGCCGTTTGTACATTCTCCATGACCAACCCGGTATTTATAGTGTCTCTCCGGCAATCGTGTATATCCCTCAGGGGTAAGTTGGTTGGGTTTGATCCGGGCGAGGACGTCACTGATTCAAAATTAGCAAATATCTGGTCTCGTCGCCCATCAATACCTACTATTATACCCAAGTCATCGGAGATGCCAAGAATCCTCCGACTCTTCTTGCAAGCTCCAACTTTAGCGGATTTGCGGTCATTGGTCAGTCTACGGGATCTTCTCAGGGAATTGGATCTAAAAGGAATCAGACACTGATCCTTACATTCCAAATGGCTATGGTGCTCAGTGGTTCACCAATCAAAACAACTTGTACGCACTATGATTGCGTTCCGCTGTCCTTTCGCTGAGATTTATCTTGACGTAGCTTCCGCTCAGCGCGGAACTTCATCATTGATTTGAGGCAGATTCCTTCCAGTAACTCGGCAATCGGCATACACTGGCAGGTGGCTCAGGCGACCTCGTTGGTTAATGTTGTGGTCGAGATGTCGACTGCTTCGGGCACCAACCATGTAGGTCAGTAATGGATGGCCGCTTGTTGTGACGAACCTAATCTCTTACCATAGGATTGTTCATGGAAAACGGAAGGTATACATTTGCTCTGATTGGGGGATGATCACTTACAATTTCTTCGTTGCATAGCGGTGGTTTCATGGGGGGTAAGTGGCGGCAACTGTACACCACGATGTCACCACTGACGCCTGGTTAGACATTGTTTTCAACGGAGGTAACCAAGACTTTTGGTGAACGAAGATCGGAATGTTGAATTTTGATCAGGAAAGATTGGCATTGAGGTTGGGAGCCAACAATTCACCATTCGCAATCTCACAATCAACAATTGTAACGTCGGTGAGTTGTGGCGCGGCTTATGTAACTGGACATTCATCAAGTTCTACTAGCTGTATCGGGTATCTGGAACTGGGGTCCGTTCTTCCACTATCAACCAATGGAGTCTTCTGCTGATAACCACTAGGGTTCACTTTCCAAGGGGTTACTATCAACAACTGTCAAGTGAGTGGATCTGAGCCGCTTTTCCCCCGACGAGCCTCGAGAGTGTCTGACGGGTTTTCACCCTGGCAGGTTGGCTTCCAATTGGCTGTCGGAGGAACCACGCAGGAGACTCAGGTAATGTGTCATTTTGCGGGCACTTTCGTTCGATAATTACCAGACATCTTCAGGGCGTTGGTTCGGAGGTCATCCTCGATGGAGTCGTCACCAACACACCCATATTCGTTCAGTCGTCTGTTGCCAGCAATGGCACCCTCCCTTACTCGTTGGTTCTGAACAATATCAAGCTCACGAACGTGCCAATAGCGGTCGGCAATGCCAACGGAGCTACTACCCTCGCGGGGGGTACCACCACTATCACTTCTTGGGGCCAAGGGCACGTGTACTCCGGAACGGGAGGCCAGAAGAGCTGGGTACAGAGCTCTGTTTATTCGGCCAACAAACCTTCTGGGCTCCTCGATAGTTCTGGCCGAATCCTTGGCAAGTCGCGCCCTCAGTACGCAAACTATGCTACGAGCCAGATTGTGAGCGTCAAGAGTCAAGGTGCCAAGGGTGACGGAAAGACAGACGATACTACAGCTATTCAGAATGTCTTCAATCAGGTTTGTTTGCATCTTACAGGTAATGGATTGGCACCTTACATGACCGTACAGTATGCTGGCTGCAAGATCATCTTCTTCGATGCAGGCGTATACTATGTCACGGATACGATCAGCATTCCAGCAGGAACCCAGGTCGTCGGAGAGGCATGGTCTGTCATTCTGGCAGGAGGCAGTAATTTCCAATCTCAGACCAACCCGCGAGTCGTCGTACAAGCGGGCACAGCTGGGTCTCAGGGCATCTTCGAAATTAGTGACATCGTCTTCTCCACGGCTGGGCCTGGTAAGTAGAATTTTTGGTGGTGTTTTCCCATATTAATGCTTTACAGCTCCCGGGGCGATCTTGCTTGAATGGAACGTCCACGACCCATCTGGTCAGCAAGGTGCCGCTGGTCTTTGGGACACTCACCTCAGGTATGTTACCAATACTACTACGTGACTTTGCTGATTCCTGCTGTTGTCAGACTTGGAGGCGGTTCGTGCGGTACTCCTTCTGCATACCGCACCAACTAACAATCACCTATAGCTGTGGGTACCAACATGCAAGACGCACAGTGTCCCTCAGGCTCTGTGAACACGGCCTGCCAGGCGGCCTTCTTGGGGATCCATTTAACATCCGAGTCTAGCGCATACTTTGAGGTTTGTAACGATTCATTCTTTTTTTTTTGCCTACACGGACCTAACGGACTGCTAGGGGACGTGGGTGTGGACTGCAGATCACGATCTCGACTCAGGCAGCTCACCTCTAACGTCGGTCTTCACTGGGCGTGGTATACTTTCGGAATCAGCGGGCCCTGTTTGGCTCATTGGCACTTGCGAGTCCCGTCTTATCTTCTTAACCTCGCTGAGCCTGACATACTCTCGTCGTAGCTTGTGAGTCCCCAGACTATCGTTCCTTTAGATGGGAAATCGATGAAACGCCTTTCCAGCGGAACATGCGGCTCTCTACCAGTACAACTTGGTGAACGCGCAGAACCACTACATTGGCTTTGCTCAGACAGAAACTGTATGCGATCCTTGTTCCCTCTCGATTCGTATTTGACGATGCCTACCTCAGCCATATTATCAACCCACCCCTGCTGCTCCGGCGCCATATAGTTCCACTTCCACTTATCACGATCCCACCTTTTCTAGTAGCATGACCGCTGCCTGGGCCATGTATGTGCAGTCCTCGTCCAACATCATCATCTTTGGTGCGTAGAACCCCAGGTAACCTCAATTAAGTGGCTAAGCCCTCACTTAGGCGCTGGCCTCTACAATTTTTACCAGGTATGTTTCCTTCCGAACCGATACAATCAATATATCCCTTGCTTGATTATCTGAAACATTTCATAGAACTACGACCAGACCTGCCTCACCACCGACTCGTGTCAAACACAGATCTTCAACATTGACTCGGCATCGAGCGTCAGCGTATACGGCCTGTCGACCGTCGGATCGACATACCAGCTTAGCGTGGGTCAAAACGGCGTCATAAAGGCGAGCGACAACTCGGATGGCTTCCAGAGCACGTTCACCACCTGGAGCAAATGAGGGCACGAAACTGCATTTCTCAGGGTGAAGCCACAATGAATGCGAGCGAGGGACGCGTTGTCGTCGTCCATCACCCAGTCGTTTCCTTCTATCTTTTATTTCCGCCCGCTCCCTTTATCTCCATCTCCATCTCCGTTCCTGTTCCCTTCTTTGTGTTCATCTCGCGCTGTTGCGTTGATACTTTGGATAACGTAGGGTTTCGTAAGTGTGGTATCGAGTGCTTGTAAAGTTTAACGAGTGGTGTCAGGTGTGTGATCGGAGTGCAGCATGTATCACGAGTGCTCTAAGTTAACTCGGATTCAATCAAGAAGAAACTTCGCACAAGGTTCTCTTTTCCGCTTCCTACATTGGTGTCGTGCAGTTGTTTTGCTTTCCGAGTCGTCAACATCATCACGAGGCTTGATCCAATTCATATTGTCATAGGTCGAACTCTCCCGCACTTTCCTCTGCATTGCGACATCCTTGAGGAAGCCCAGAGCGGCATTGATTTTATGGGCGGAATACGCCTTAGAGAACGATACTACGGTCACGTATACTTCTTTTTCGACATTTATTCCATATTTTGCTATGTGTGTATGTATGTTTCGTTTCCATGGTGTGTGTAGGCTCAGCTCGTTGTGGAATGCCCTCTTTCTTGACGTTGGTGAAATTATGCCATAGTTTGGATAGGAATGCCACAACTGACAAGATTGCCCTGCAGACACCATCGGCGGTGATGTTCGCAGCTAATGTGGCACATCGAATTGCACTAGCAACTATGTGCGCCACACTGGCACGGTGCTTGTTTCACCGTGATGACACATTAGCTGATTCACCCATCGAAGGAAAAGGGACGTACAGGAACGGGCTTGTTACGAGGATCATGCACATCGTCGGCATGAGAATCGTCCGACGGTGATTCGTAACGGATTGGAGTTGCGGCAGGCTGCGTTCGCCTTGGCACTCGTTACTGACTATAGGACCTTTTTACCAACGAGACTCCCCTT